>JASDQU010736192.1:381059-395370 GCA_032191745.1 Picea mariana
TTGCATATCTGAAAGAGCCAAACCAATAATAGTTTTAGCCTTTTCTTCCCTCTTTTGCCATTCAACAAGAACTCTCGATTCATTAGGTGCTTGTTCTGTGCCTTTTACTATGCTCCACAAACCTCTATTCATCAAATGCATTTGAATTTTAACTTTCCATGTATGGAAATTATTACCATCAAATTTGTCCATAGGTAAAGAATCCATATTACCTCTTAGAGACAAAAATTTCTGTGTAGAAATAACTGGTGCCTTCCACGAACTTCTTCTTTTCAGATGTTGATGCACAGGTCAACTGATCGATGGCTTAATACAAGGCTGGGTTGGACGATTCACAGATGTTGTTTATATCATACGGCAGGCAGGAAACCAGGACTGGGGCGCGCTTTCTCTTCTGCGGACAGATTCAACGATGGCAGCAATAAAGCTTCAATCGACGGCTCTATCAATTATAGCAATCACAGCTTATCAATAAATGTGACCTCCTCCACGCACAATGAATCAGAGTCTGACTGAGGGTTCATCCACGCAGCAGATTGATGGATGGCTTCTCAATGCAGCAATCGCTAACCCGCTCTGATACCAAGAAAGAATTGGAAGAATTAAGCTCACAAATCACACACTTTATTGATAAAAAAACGAGATACATTTATAGGTAAGCATCACCGCTTCACCTAGGCTAGATCCGTAGAAAGTGTAACCGATTCTCGCAATAAGCAGATCTGAACAGACTGAACCCCCCAAATAAGCATTATTTCTAACTATTACATCCTTTAAATTTTTTATTTTTCAATTTTAAATAAACTATATATTTTAATTTTAAATAAAATAAATTTTCCAAATAATTTTAAATAAACCATATACTACAACATACACTATTAATATTAATATTAATATTAATATTAATGGCCTTCACTATTCTTAGTATGGATCTTGAACATTAAAAAATTCATTGGTATTTTTATTCTTAGGATTTTGAACACGAAAAGATTATTTAGTGTTTTTTTATTTAAGAATAAAAATATAATGAGGTCTTCACTATTCTTAATATGCATCTTAAACATGAACATAAAAATATTCATTATTTTTTTTAATTTAAGAATAAAAATATAATGGAGCCTTCATTATTCTTAATATAGATCTTGAACATGAAAAGATTCATTAACATTTTTTTATTTAAGAATAAAAATATAATCTTTATATATGTTCTGATCCAAATAGGTTATTTGTAATCATTAATTTCAATTGAATGTCATCCTTGTCTTAAGGGGTTTAGAGGGAGTGGGAGAATTATGTCAGGGGATTAAAACAAGTTTTACTTTAACTAATGAAAAAGATAAAATAGTTTGGTCTTGGGACAATAAGTTAGGGATTGTGTCTGTAAAACAAGCTTATTAAGTGTAATTTTTGGAGGTTTTGGAGGAAGAACAAAAAAATTGGATGAGGAATATTTGGAATTGGCACATTCCATTGAGGATAAAACTGTTTTGTTGGTTGTTGATAGAAAATAGATTTCTAACTTGGGAAAATCTAATTAAAAAGGGTTTTGTTGGCCTTAGTAGATGTGTCCTATGTGAAAAGGAAATTGAAACAACAAATCACTTAATGATAAACTGTCCCTTCACAAAAGAAATATGGAATAATATACTAAAAGTGATAGAGTCCCCAAAAAAAAAGGGAAGGTGGACAAATCAGTGATATTTTTCAGAGTTGAATTAAGCAAAAGGAAAACTGGGCAGAGTTACTACCTAGTTATATATGCTGAGAAATTTTCACACTGAACAATATTAATATTTTTGAGAATTATCCACTAAATGTTCATAAGGTAATCACTATAGTTTTGATTGATCGGGGGAATTTTAAAAAACTGGTACTTTTCAAGCACATAGAGTACTTGATTGAAACAAACTTCTTCCCTCTACATAAACAGGTGCATTGTCTACAGTTAGTTGGTGATTCCAAAGTAATTACTGATTGATTTGCTTATAAAAACAATTTGAAAGTGATATTATTACAACCATGGATGCAGCCATGAATAATGAGCATAATCCGGCAGTTGAGCAGCAGAATCTAATAATACAACACATCTGCAGGGAATTCAATAAGGAACCAGATCAATTATCAAAAAAGACATTGCTCTTAGAGGAAGGAATGTTATTCTTTGCCATGCCAAAGGAAAATGAGATCAAGTTGAAAGCTTTGAAAAGTTGATGGAATACTAAAGTCAGTTTTCATGTTTTTAAATGGTGTTTTCAACTAAAAAATGGAATTGTAAATTTTTGGTACTTATCTTGTTGTAAAAGTTTATGTGAAAGTCTAAAATAGACAGATTTATGTGAAAGTCGAAAATAGACAGAGAACTGTAAAAAGACTGAAAGATTTCTCTATTCTAAACAGATTTTTGTAAAAGTTTTACGAAATTTTTCCTTTGAAATAAAATATATAAAATAAGTAAGAAATGGAACTGAAAATTTTTGGTACTGCTCTAAAAGTTCATGTGAAAGTCGAAAATAGACAGAGAACTGTAAAAGGACAGAAAGATGGAGAGAAAGATTTCTCCATTCTGAGCAGATTTTTGTAAAAGTTTAACGAAATTTTCCCCCCCTGAAATAAAATATATGAAATAAAATATATAAAAGAAGTATGAAGAAGTATGGAATGGATGAATAATTATTAATAAAGAATAAAGAATATGTATACACAAAAGCAACTCTCGACATAATAGAGGCTGCGTCTCCTGCGCTTAGATGCATTCAGGGCTGCTTCCTCCTTCACTGTTTGTATGGACCATCATGATTAGGACGCACGAAAAATGGTTATACTAATGCCTTGCAAGATTTGGTAGCCGGATCCCACATAGCGGGCAGAAGAAACTCTCGCCCATTAACTCCATGGGCATTGTAGCTTGCCCCCGTTGTTTTATCCACCAGAAGCTCCCCAGGGAACCCCGCATATGCTCCCTTTCCATATATTCCCGGGCATGCAGACACGGCCTCTAGCGGTGCACCTGCGGCGCCTTGGAAGTAGCCGGTGTTGAAGGGATTGGTGACGGCTCCTGCAAGAACGGTGGCAATGTTGATGATCATCCCATCAATGCCCATGTCACCGTTCGGAGCCACCAGGGGAGGAGTCTGGGGTCCGTAGATAGGCTGATGAAACGGCCACGCGCACTGTCCAGGGCACTGGCTTGCAGAGTTCCCAACCCACGCGTACGGAAGAAGCTGTTGATGCTTCCTCTCCTTCCCCATCATTCGGCTTCTTGTCGACTGCTGGTGCGATAATAGATTGAAATTGGCATGGAATCCACAAGAACTCATACAGAACCCTTCCACGGTAACATCCTCAGATGTAAGCACCAAGTACACAGCACTCTCAGCATTATTCTTCGGCAGAGGCAAAGCTCTCGACTTGACAGCAGCTTCAACCAGAGCAGCAATGGCAGTCCTCCTGAGTGACTTGCCAAAGGAATAATCTTGGTCCAGCTTCTGCTTTCCAAGAATTATAGCACTGGAGGGGGCAGCCTTTTTAGAAGCGGCACCCTCGTACTTCTGGGTGGTCTTCCACCAGGTGGACGCTGACGGCTGATTTGAAGTATTTTCCCCGAGAGATTGCAGAAAATCAGCGACAATGGAGCGTTGAAGAGGGGTGAATTTACCATACCAAATCAAATGGACAGGGATTACTGCGCTGGTGGAGAGCAGAGGACCATCATGGTAAGTCAAAACAACAGATGGCTCTTCCACCAAAGCAGCAGAAGATGCAGATAATATTGCCATACAGACAGCCATCTGCAGCATGGCAGTAAGTTGAAGGCACGAACCAGAACCAGCCATTTTAAGAAAACACTCACTATCTATCAGAATCAGAGAGCCAACGGATGCAAACTCAATCAAGAAACGAGTTGCAGTAACGTCAAGAGCAGGGAGAGGAGAATCGTTCAATTTGGGAAGACGAAATTGGAAACATATGAATGAGATATAAGTAAGGCAAATTGTGAAAGCGAGGACGCGGTTTAGAGAAGGGCGTCGAGCTGGCATGCATATTTAATTTATATTCAGCGTGAAGAGAGGGGTTTGGAAACTTCCAGATGCTTTCCGTCCGGCAAAGAGTTTTGTGTTGTGTAGCTGACGATGTTGACTCCCTCCCCTTTTCTGAGGGATGTTTGTGCGCTCCTGCTGGCTGGCAGTCGATGTTATTGGAGACAACTGTCCTGCCGCGTGGGCCACTTATATGGATAAAGGTATTCCGTGTGTTTGAGTAAAGATTCGATAAATAAATGTGACATCTTTATTTTAGTTATATATAACAATATCAAGAAACAAGCAGCAGTAACATAAAAAAACGGAAAAACGGGCGGAGCAAGTGGTGACGCGCAATTAAAGACGAAACTGGGAACAGATGAATGAGAAAAAGAAAAGGGAGATGAAATATAAGTTTTGGAAATGAGGAGGCGGTTTAGAGGGGCACCGTGCTGGGAGGTATATAAGTAGGGCCAATCGGCGACGCGGTTTAGTGAAGAAGAAATTAGGAATGAATGAAGAGAGTAACGAGATATGCAGAGATTAATTTATATTTATGGTGTGGAGTATAGTAGTTGAAATGGAAGTTCCGGATGCTTTCGTGCACAATCCCATTGAGAAAAATGGTGTAGAGAGCAATCTCCTCGCTCCCCCTTAGTACTGGCATTTTACTATTGGAGACAATTCATTCTCCTCCGGTCGCCGAGGCCCCCACTTATTGTGGGCTAGTTCAGTCCACGATAAATAAATAAATGTATCAACGTTGTGTCTTTATTACACCGAAGGTGTTATTTAAGGGAAGGTTCCTTTCCCGGCTTTCGTCGTCTCTCCAAAGCGTATAAGGACTTGTCATGTGTTCAATTGCAATCAACGAATCTTCTTTTAACTTGTCCTTCACCGACTCCATCATGTTCACCGACTACATTTTGTTTCAACAGAGAAGGGCAGCTTAGTTATCGCACAGATCACTTTCTAGATAATTAGCTGCCGACATTCCAGGGGGTGCGCTTCCCGTTTGTCTTTCCAGAATAGGGATACACCCCTGGGTACTTTTCTTTTAACTTCTACAATAAATTTCTTTGCAAATCGTGAAAGATGACTTGATCTTGGCTGGAATCTCGTTTATGTGTGGAAGGACAATGTTACTCGGCTTAGACCATTGTTTCAAACTTTGTTGATCAATGTTTTCGAAAATCCATTTTCTTTCACAATGTTTTTGAAAATCCATTTTCTTTCACAATGTTTTTGAAAATCCATTTTCTTTCTCCTTTATAATATGAAAAATGCTCATCAAACTTTGTGAAGAACCTTTGCTTCCCCTATCCTGCAAGTACAGTCGTCCATTCGTAGTCATCATCATTATCACCAGCGGAATGAAACGATAAGGCCGATGCCACCCCACAGAGAAGATTCTATCGTACAGCCAGACGTCATTTCAACAACAGAAGCAACTTCTGATCAAAGGTATTATGTTCAAAGAAATTCAATAAACCTATGATTTTGACATGAAAAATGCAAATAATTCTTTCAGCTCAGTGTATGTTTTGTACAGTCGGTTAAGAATAAAATATTTGATTGTTTCAAGTGACAAGTTAGATGAGAGGAGCCTAAATGAAATTCGTTTTCGACATGACTGTAAGCCTTTTGTTGCTTATTCATTGCAGTTTATTTTATATTAGCACACCTCCTTCATTTTGTTGTGTCCGTGTTCTCCAGACGAATTGGAGTGTACGCTCCACTGCATATGCTCTACATGCTTACAGAGTAATCCAGAGAAATCCAAAAGGCGAAGATGCTCTACCGCGTAGGGAAAAGCTAAACCCTACGAATTGTACAACTGTAAAGCAGGAATGAAGTTTGATTTACAAGTGCGCGTCGGCTCAATCCTCGAGGAATGAAATAGTACAAATGGTTGTCGACTAAATTCTCAATTAGGGTGAGAGAACCAGGTCTGATGTCTTCATATGACTACTTGCAGATTATGGCTTGGATTACAGTTTGATTCAATGAGGTTGATATTCTTAATAAGTAATAGAGTATGTATTGCTCCTTGCAGAATAGGCTTTTGGATCAAGTTGCGATTAAGTTAAGAGTTGAGAATTTTTAGCATGATTGGTTGCAAAAGATAAATAGGATGAAGTTGGGACTGCTAAAGTTAGTTTTACAGTGATTGTTGCAGAGGCAATTTATTGGTCGTTCTTCTAATAATATCTTATATTAATCTGTGTTTATAATGATGCATGTGCTTATGCTTGGTAAATCCTTTTTTGCTAGTGGTTTAGATCCTAAGGTGAATTATTTATGAAGAACTCTAATTTTTTCAATTTGTTTTACTAAAAAACTCTAATTTTGTCTAATTTCAAGCAGTGGTAAATTGAATCACGAATTTAATCAACCATGTAGAATTTTTCTAGAGTTTTAATAATAAATTTTTACATTGGGTTTTTTGAATTTAATCAGCCATGTTGAATTTTTTTGTAAGTATTGAAAATAAATGTTAATATTTAGATTTTTTTTTGTTAAACTTGAAAAAATATAAAAACAAAACTGCAAGTATGTATGTTGGCTCTGGCAAATTATTTTCGAACACAAATCATGAATCAGGGGACTTAACCTAGGACCATGGCAACTGTGTAGTTTACATTAACTTGTTTTGGTGATGATGCATGTTCTTATACTTGTTGACCTTTCTGTTCTCAGGGTTTAGATCCTAGAACAACAACAATCATGTTTGAAAATGCTCATTGCTTAGGAGACAAGAAAATTGGAGATGAAGATTGCTTCATATTAAAGGTTGTTGTTGATCCTTCAACTCTACATGAAAGGAGTGATGGACCTGCAGAAATTATCAGACATGTACTTTTTGGATATTTCAGTCAAAAAACTGGCCTCCTTGTATATTTGGAAGATTCCCATCTCACACGGATTGAAGCCACTAGAATAGATGTTGTTTACTGGGAAACCACCATAGAAACAACTATCAACAATGATAGAGCAATAGATGGTGTGATGATTGCTCATTCAGGTCGATCAGTTGTCACTCTTTTTAAATTTGGAGAGTGTTCAACTGACATGGAAGAAACATGGACTATTGACGATGTGGTTTTCAATGTGCCAGGCCTTTCAATGGATTTCTTCATTCCTCCTGCTGACATTATCAAAAATGGATCATGGGGTGATGCCTGCAATTATCAAACTAATGGAAAACCCATTTCGAGGAAGCTACGAAATGGAAATCTACAACAAGTGCATGTTGGGAGATCAAAATGTGGGGATTGATAGATTTGTTAATAACACTCTTATATGTTTGGATTTCTAATTATGATACAGCCTCAACCTTTCATCAGGTACTTCTATGAAAGTTATATGACGCTTCCAAGAATCCCATGTATCATATGGAAACTAACAATTCAGAGCATTATGACAGTTTTCAAGGAGAGCAGTACTTTCTGACTGTTGTTGAGAATGGAATCCCATTTTACTATAAAATTCCCAAAAAGCTTAGGTTTGTTGTTAAGTTTTAGCGAGTTTTGAAATTTTCTAAAAGTATAATTGCGGGCAAGTCCCTAGCATCCCCAGTTTGGCAGCAGAATAGTAATAGCAACTGACATTTCTACATCGGATTCATATGCCATAAGAAGTTGCAAGTTGAACTGCATTTCTAGCTTTCTGAATACAGTATTGAAGTTGATAATATTGCTGCAGAAATGCAATCATCCTTTGGCTAATGATTGATCAAGTTGCAAGGCCTCTCTTTGTATGTATATTGAGTTTTAACCGATGTGCAGAGCTGTGTAGTTCTATGTGAATCTGGATGACCCAATATGTCAGTAGTACCATTCTCTATTCTGATTTTTGGTTAGGATCTCTAGCTTCTAGAACTACATGTATATGTTGAAGATTGCCAAAGATTGTTTTGAATCAATCTGAAAAATATATAATCTAATAAGGGATTTTGTTTGAAGTTGCTATTGTTCAATGTGCTGAATAAATGCACTATGTTTTACTTGCAGCTCCCATTTACCCCTGGCTAGTGCCATTTCAAGCTAATCAATGTTCATTTCAATTTTATGAAGCCAACCGTCAACGCGTTTTATTAAATGGAGCACTTAGTTGCCAATACTCTACTGCTTTGTTTTAAACTGAGTAAGGTTTAACAATAATGTTGCACCTACCATAAGCTGTAGTTGCAACTAACTACAAATTTAATTATGCACAAGTTGTACAATACTATTTCATGATCAATACACACGTGGAATTGTCTGCTCTGAGGCAAGAATGTCCAGAGTACAGAAGAAATGAAGGATCCAGGAAACACCAGATTCTAACTGCAACCGGCCTCGTTTTGTTGGCCATAGACTTAAATTACAGTGGTCTGTGCATAAGGGAGGTGACTAAACTGGTGTTTGTATTTTATAAAATGGCTTTAAAATGCACAGTCAACTGCTTGGTCTAGTTCGTTGTGTCTATTGCTGGAGCTTGTAGATTCTCACAATGCGCTAGAAAGGTATTATTATTGTCGCCCTCATGAAAAACACAGGGCCTGATAGGGTTTCTGGGTGAAGAAGACCGTGGAGCCGCCATTGTTTGAGTAAGTCGACTAGAGGGAGAACAACCACCAATTTGAAGGAACTAGGAAGGTCGTGTTGTGAGGAGGATCCATCTTTTGAGAGGGAAATGCTACTTCCAAGATGCTCTTCATGTGACACTCCACGACATAAATGAAATGTTGATGCTCATGGAAAATAGATGCCATATGTCTGCTTGAGGCGTTGAGACCATCTCAAGCTGTCAACTTGAAGGGTTTCACTCAGGTGTGCAGAAGAAGTCAAAGGCGAACTGCAAAGTTGTGAGTCGTACCGTGAAGGATTTTCCAAATACTTTGGATGTTCAGGTTTATGTGGCGCAACAATATCTGGAGTTCATGGGGCAGGCGCTTGACAAAATCTGGAGTTCACAATTGGAGAATTTCCAAGTCCTATAATCTTCTTGCCAAGACCAGGCTTAGTAGCTAAGCTGATGTATGATGTCTTAGTGAAGCAAACTACCCTTCTAAGGTAGATAAATAATAAGGGAGGGCATTAATGTGTGATTCTGAGAAAGCATAAGTTGAAGCAGCGGTTTCAGCAGTTGCATATCCAGTCTCTGTAGTTTAATCCATTGATCCAGATGACCGATTCCTCTGTCTCTGCCTTTCCTCCTAATTTTTGGTTGGACCTTATGGCGGCCGAGTGGATCTCCCCAATCCAATACCTCTACCCACGCTTGAATGTTGTACTGGAGTCGTGCTATTGAAGCTGAGAATGGAATAGGGCCATCGTATATAATCGTGAGTGCACATTTATGAGTTTTTCCTTGCCCTGGGGGAAGGAAAAAGGGATTACCTCTGATTTGGTAGGTGCATCAGAAATTATTCTGGATGGTCCCATTTGGTTTGAAAAACCCCCATCTATAGTCTCGTACTTATGAGGCACATCCAAGGTTCAAGAATATAATCGATTTCTTTTATTCACTACACCACTATGTAACATATGGATCAATATGGATTTATCTCTTCAAAGGGCATACACAGTAATAATTATTACACCGAAGGTGTTTATAAGGAAGTGTTTTTCTTCGACCTTCGTCATCTGTCCATATCCTATGGATGCATGACATGTGTTTAGATTGTTGTGTCCATGTAACTTGAATGAAGGAAATGGACGGATGGACAATATGACCTTCGTACTCGTGTGTTGACAGAAACATGATGTGAGAGTTTTTCAATTTTTTTGGTCTCTATATATAACTTAAATCGTGAAAAATATTTTTACATCAAATATATTTAAGGTATAAATAAACATCATATAAAATATATTTAAGATATACATATAAATATAAACATAAATATATTGACATACAAACTTATAAAAAAATCCTAATAATTTTTTTACATTAAATATATTTAAGATATAAATAAACTATCATATAGATTATATTTAATTTATAAATATAAATATACATTAAACAAATTTTAGTGTTCTATCACTAAATCAACCCTTCATGGAAAAAAGCACAAACAACATCTTAAAGGTATTTCATACCTTTAAGGTTCTGCAACCAAATCAAGAGTGGACCAACAAACTAAAATTGCATTTTCATAGTAAATGTTTTAAACATATGAACCATAACTGATCCATTTTTCTATGGAAACATTGCAACCACACATTTGTGATTATTGTATGTGGGGCAGTAGAGTGATTCAGATTTGGAGTTATAAGATCGTTGAAAATATTTAGTGAGATATAGGATGATAATGGACATTTTGAAATATTCATTTTCCATCCAAAAGCAAAATCTCACCATCTTTCAAGAACATAATCACCTCCAATTCACTTCGGTGTTTCCTTTCCCCGCTTCAAGAGTATGCTAATTAAATTAGAAGTATATATCACCCATGTTCCTACCATTCATTTAACACTGATCATCGTATATATTGCACTGTTTTCCATTTTATATATGTACATGAACATTATTTTGTGTTGGCGACTTGACTTAAAGTTCAGTGATGCATATATTGAAATGTTGGAGAATTGTGTACGTGCTTACTTGGGATATACTCCTTAAAAAAGGGTGGATAGGCCCAGGTCTGTGTTTTTTATGTTAAAAAAACTCAGAAGACACTCAACATATGCTCATTCATTGTGATTTCACGAGAAGAGTGTGGGCATCACTTACTCAGTATTTAAATCTAACTTTTTGTTGGACTGGCCCATCCTTGGCAGAATGTATGGAAGCTTGGATCCAAAACAGGTTGGCACCCAAGGTTCTCCCTTTACTAACGTCATGGTTTATTTGGAAGGAACGCAATCTAGAAATTTTCGAAGGGAAGCATCCATCGGTAATTATAGTGGTCATCAATATTCTTGGTGCACTCCATAAAAGATTAGTTGTCAACAAACCCCGGGTATTGAGAATAAAACCATTCTTCGGACTTCAAGGCTATACAATGGATTCTTTTGATGGGGCAACGGAGGTAGGGGGCTTAAGATGTGGGGCAGGAGGGATGTTGAAATGTATTGGGGCTCCGGATTATAGATGGCTTTTTAGTTGTGGTGTAGGAACCAACACAAAGGATGAATTGATGGGATCATGGGCGTCACTATGGATTGTGAATCTTCTAAATATACATCATCTGCAGGTCATGGGGGATCTAAAGTAATCATCAACTGGCTTAATAAAAAAAAAAAATTGCAAGCGATCAATATCGAAGGATGGAAGATGAGGATAAGAGAACTTATGGCAGTCTTTCAAGGCATTAAATTCCATCATATTTATAGGAAATCAAATGAGGAGGTGGACAAGCTTTCTAAGAGAGCACTAAACTCTCCCAAAGGTAAACTAGTCTATTTTACATGGGATGGTGAAAGCGAGGGCCCAACAAATCATATAAACATTTTCTAATTCTTGAATCTGTTTTGAATGGAATGCATTTGTTATCATCTGTAAGTGGATATGGGACTCTCTTGTTCACTAATTTAGGCTGGGGAAAGCCGATTTTTTTCAACAACTTATCCAGGTGCACTATAGGATGGCATGGATGACATGATTGGGTCGAAGGCATTATTTTCATGTAATGAAGTTACTTTAGAATGGCAGGTTTATTATTAGTCTTATTTACATTTGACAAAGATGTAAAAAAATTATAACTTCAATATAATTTTGAGTGATTTTTCATCTGGAAAAAAAATTTGATTGATGCATACATAATCATGTGGGATACAAATTTGTTGTGGCATGCAGACATTATTAAAGCAAACATATTCTCAATGTGGTTGGTCGGATGTGTCGTGCTTTACAAATTATTTTAGGTGCATTGCAAATGGAAATGGTTTCATTGTCCAATATATGCTTCGACGTTGAACTTTAATGTCCAACTTTAAATAGAATACAAGATATTTCCAAGGTATATGGGCCATGAAGATAGATTTTTTGAATTGAATTTTTACTTTATGGTTGATTTGATTCCAAAATTTGGCATGCGAGAAAAGTGCCTCCTCCCAAATTTAAAAGATCAAATTTTAAAAAGTTTATTATTAATGTATAAAAATAATTATTAATCTTGTTAATATAGAGTAGTCACAATTTATTGTTTTTTAATTACATTTCTAAATGTATGAATGGTTTCATTTTACTAAAAAACTTCTAGAATACTAGGATTCTATAGACTTAGCCACTCAAATCCACAAATCTAATAATTTTTTGTTGGATTTTGGAGAAAAATTAAATGAACAATATCCATGGAAAAGAGCCAACACTTATGACTTCCTATCCCTTTAAAAAAAATATATTTTTCATCACCAAATTTACAAATTTAAATTTAATTAAAACATGTTCTTAACCTTAAACGCATTTAAACAATGTGAAAATATATTTATATAAATAATACAAAGTATTTATATTGTTATTATATGATAGGATATGCATATTGTTATTATGTGATAAGATACGCATGACATGACATGGTGAACAACAAGTGCCATTGTTATATCCAACAATGGTTGCCCTTGTAGGCGACCAAAAACACAACCTACATGACTCATGGAACGAAGGAAGAAATTGGGAAGCAAATTCCAACCGGGTCTGGTCTTGTCTTGTCTTGCTGCAGCACTACAATAATAAAAATAATCCACAAACAAAGACACTAATTAAAACAACTCCATGGTTATCAATAATATCACATTTTTGTCTAATATTAATTAATATATACTATTTTAAAATGTTTAATATCACATTTTAATGTACTAAAAAATATTATTTTAACTAAAAGAAAGAGAAGTTGGGATCCATGTGTCATATATTTTGGAGTCTTGTAATGGAATAGGTAATGATTGCTAAAAGAATAAATGTAGGTTATTAATAAAAAAATATTATTTTAACTAAAAGAAAGAGAAGTTGGGATCGATGTGTCATATATTTTGGAGTCTTGTAATGGAGTAGGTAATGATTGCTAAAAGAATAAATGTAGGTCACTAACAAATGAATGTTATATAGGGGTGTGGCTAATTAATTGTTGGTGGTTTCCAATGTGTAGAATTGAAAAACCATAAATGGTTTATGGTTTTGTTGTGCTTATTTATTGAGTTTTAGGGTTAGAGGAAAATATTAGCTTGCCAAAATTTCTAGAGAATCTTTATGCTACTACTAAACATTCTTGTTGAGACCACCTAGACTTTGTAATGTATTTTAACCATTTAGTTGTTGAATAATACATTGAGCATGTTTTAGAGAAATACATTGAGCATGTTTTAGAGCAAGGGGTGTAATGGTTGTATGTTTATGTGTTGTTTATTAATACAACTATGTTTATTTAATTTCAAACGCATTATTCTCTCATTGATTAATGTACGAATAGTATTCCACAGCTCTACTTCCTTTCATTTTGTATCAAAGTCTAATCACTTCGGATCCAAGGTGTTAGGGACACGGTTTTTTTTTTATCTAATATTGGTTTGAGTAGAAGTTTGCACAACAAATGGCAAGCATATCTAGATTAGAAATGGAGAAATTTAATGGCACTAATTTTGAGTTGTGGGAGCTCAAGGTGGAGGAACTTCTTATAGATTGAAATCTATGGGTTGTTGAACCAAACCCACTGATATGAAAGATGAAGAGTCAGTGGTGTTGGAGAGAAAGGCTAGAAGTCTTGTTTGGTCAATTTGATGTTATTGAATGTTTCTAAATAAAAAACTGCAACAACTCTCTCTAATAAGTTAGGAGATTTGTATCAGGCTAAATACTTGATTAATAATTTTTTTATGCTAAAAAAGTTGTTTTCCTTGAGAATGGATGATGGGGATTCTGTAGTTGAACACCTGAATGCAATTAATACTATTGTGACCCATTTGATGATGGATAAGGAGTATCATTGTATGAATCTTTTGTGTTCTTTTCCAAACTCATGGAACAACCTCATAATAGCCATTGGAAGCATTGTAATGACATTGGCACTTCATGAGATCCTGGCTACTTTACTCTTAGAGGATGTGAGGTGGAAATCTTCTCAATCCACTAAGCACATTCTTGTATGGAAGGTCTCTTATGTGTTTCCTTTCTAGTGTGCATGTGTCATGGAGCATCAGTGCATTGTTGTAATAAGTATATTAGTACATCGATGATTTAGTGCATTGAAGATCAATTTCCTCAAATTCCACCTTCTCACCTTGAAAAACATTGCAAAAGAAAAAATTTTAAAATCATTTTTGCTAAATCTTGTGCTAAAAATATGTTTCATATATATATATATATATATA
>JASDQU010736193.1:2094-20564 GCA_032191745.1 Picea mariana
GATTTATTTAAGAAGATTAACATTTCAGTATGCACGAGAAAGTACAATCGATGAGAGTGCTATGGACTATGTAATATCCATGATCATGAACTTGTTAATTGCTGAGTGGGTGTTCACATTATATCTATTGAGAGCACCATATAACATGGTGTAAGGGGTTTTTCCTTCCACATTCTTGATAGTTTTACCTTCAGTTGGTCCCCATTGAATGGAAATCATAAAGGAAGGGTAGTTTTAGTTGTCTTTCCCTTTGTTGATAGAATGACAGTTTGGATCTAAGTCTAGGAGTATGAGGAAGCTATTCAATTGTCAAGTAGGGGTATTCTATTTTCAATATATAAATCCTATTAATTTCATATTGTATCTATGCACTGTAATATATGTGATGAAGATTCATTTTTCTTATTGCGTGAAATAATATAGTTTCATTTCAAGTAAATGCAACACTTAATTTTTTTTCTTAAATTAATTACTTAAGGTAACACTTGAATGAATTGAAAATTCTCATTATTCATAATATTTCATAATTATAAATCCTATTGAAATTATAATAATTATAATAATCTGAAATTCATGGTTATCTTATCATTACACATCTTAATTCTCTATAAATTTCACACTTATAATTCCTTATAATAACCAATTGAAATGTTAAGGGGCTTGAGGATAATTAATATAATAAGGTTATGATTGTTATATCTTGAAAATGCATGGTTTATTTTTCATTTTCATGTGAATTTATTATTTTGTGGGAAAATTATATCTATGAATAATAGTTGTAGTCACAAGTTATAGGAAGAGACTTGGAAGGTATTGATGAAGACATTTTTAAAGACACTCCACTAGGATGTTCCACTTGGGTGGCCTTGATATTTATTTGGAGGAAATATTGCATGGATTGCACTATGATTTCTTACATCATTATTGAGGATCTTTGTTTCTTTGCTTCACTTGGGATCCTAGACAACACAAATGGAGGATGTAAAGAAACAGGTAAACCCTAATGGATGACCCCCTAACTAAACAAGTGTTCAAGGCATGATTTAAGGTGAGGTAAGGAACCAAAAAAACCCTAGAAAATAAATGTTCTACATTACAAGATGTTCAGATAGGGACATATATTATGAAAAATGACAAAGGATAAACAAAACATATCTTAAAGGAAGCCAAGGCATGACAATTATTGAAGAAATGAGSTGAAAAATGAATACTTTTGCTAGACTGATGACATATGGTGGTGCTAAATGCATTTGAATGGTTATAGAAGGACCATTTGAAATGGATAATTCCCCTCTATGGTTAAAAAGAGGAAATAATTCCCTTCCATGGTTAAAAGATTCCATGGTTAAAAGAGGAAAATTTGGTTTATGATCATGTTTAAGAAAGACATTTCCTARGTATTAAAGTGACTTTATGAGGAATTACACATTATTTGAGACTTATTTTAAATATTTGGAGGSAGGTTTCCCATTTTGAGAAGAACTTTTATATGTAGGGATATATCACTTAAGACATTTTCACATATTTAAGGACATATTTCACCTTTTTCCCATTTTGAGAAGAACTTTTATAGGTAGGGATATATCACTTARGACATTTTYACATATTTCACCTTTTAAGTTATTTATAGTGAATACACGTTGTTTTAGGCCTTTTATGTAGATGTCGATGTAAAATATCCATTTGAGGAGATACCATGTGTCATTTTTGGCATCATCCAACCATGATATGGATAACAAATGCATTTTTTAAATGACATCATCAAATACAAAACTGACAAGTGGTAATAAAAAATTATTTTATTCACTCAAAGGGTAAACTCAAGGAGGATTCTACCACCTCTTAAACCAAACATTATTTTATGGATTAGGATTTGATTTGATTTGAAGAATACAATACATGAAAGGATAATTTGTAAAGGGGATGCTTGTAAGAGTGGCATTTCCCCTTCAAAACTAGTTGAATATATTTTTGGAGGAATAAGTTAAAGGGAATTTCAAGATAATCTTATTCATCTTTTTTTATTTTCTTTGGATAAATTTGATGGATGGAAATTACTTGTACAAGTTTTCTATTGTATTATTTGAATAAGAGAAATATTTTTTTAGAAAGAAGGTATTATTATTGAGAAAAAAACCCTCTTGTTGTCTCATTTTCTTGGTAGATTTGATAGTTGAAGATTACTTGTACAAGTTGGCTAGTGAAATATTTTTTTTTAGAAAGAAGGCATTATTATTAAGCAAAAAACCCTCTTGTTGTCTTGTTTCCTTGGTAGTTTTGATGGTAGAAAATTACTTGTACAAGTTTGCTAGTGTATTATTTGAACAAGAGAAATCTTTCTTTAGAAAGAAGGCATTATCATTGAGGAAAAACCCTCTTGTTGTCTTGTTTTCTAATAATTATACTTACTGCRCCATATTTTCTTTTRWAATTATCTAGATAAGTGTATTCACTCTAATCTYTTAAGGTTTCCATAGTTAGGGATGAATTTTAGGTGTGCATGTTTAGGTTATATATTGTGATGAAACACTGGTTGAATAATTGATGTATTATTTGTTGTTCATTCAATTAAAAKTGTTTCCCACTTTTTATACTTGATTTATGGTTTCATACATGGTCATTCTTTAATTATTTAGGGATGCACATTATTACTTGGTTAATTTTGTAGTTGTAATGAGGAAAATATTTGGAAAGTTCCTATAATTAGATGAATATTGAATTAAGTTTATTTGGTTGGTTAGAGCATGTCTATAATAGACTAAATATTCCACATTAAATATTTTTCAACCCTTCTTGATTGTTGATCTTGACTCCATAACCTAGTTGGATAAATATCACTCTTGGTAGTCCACCATCACTTTATTTCTAAAGGAAACTATAAATTGTATCTAATAGGTTTTCCCACATTGAGTTGAAAAATACCCATCCTATAGTGGGAGGATAAGTTTTTTGGGTGATAGTATGAAATCTTTCTAAGTGCCTCTATATTTTCACTATGTTCAATGACTTCAATATCTTTGAGTGTAGGCCTGGGAGGCAACAAATTGTCACAATCTCTACAAACAATGTCCATTTCATAATATTTCATAGATTGGCTACAATTATTAGATGATTGTGTTTCTTTGAATTTATTATTATTATCTCACTGTTGACAAATGAGTGAACCTCCTTTCTATAATATTTTTAAGTAAGTTATTATTTGCAGAGAAAAATACTTTAAATGGATTTAAGGCATCAAAGACTCACATATGACATCTCCACTATTATGGAAATTAGTTATAACTCTAATTTGTTTTATAATTTCATCTAAGTTTTTCATATTGAATATCATGAGCTGAAGAATTATGACGATTCCTAAGAAAATATGGATGCCATAGGGTTTATCCCTTTGGATCTCATGGATATTATTGGATTTCCAACTAAGCTCCCTCCTATAAAATAAACCATTTATGAAGATAGCAAGTCAACATAAATTAACTAAGATCAACATCGCAATAGATATAACCATATTATAAACCTCTTATTACCACAATTTAACTATGGTTGACCATGTTTGACCTTGGTTGAGAAAGGGTCACTATGGATTATTATGGTAGGCCATAATCAACCATTAACTTTTACACTAAACCTATCAATGGGGAAAATACACAATTTAGTTAAGAATGACCTTGAAACATGGTCAGCCATAGTTGACCATGGTCAACCATAATTAACCATAGTCAAACATGAGAAAATAAAATCAACCATAGTTAACCATCATCAAACATGGTCAAACAGACTCAATCATTGTTAACCATAACAGTACCAATATTTTTATTTTAACACGATCAAATATATAATCAACTATATAAAATCACTATAATAGTCAAAAACTTGTGTTACCTTTTAGGAGGTCATCATTTTAATTAAATTTATTTAATAATTAATAAATAAATTTCTTAAATATTATATAATAATATTATAGCATAAATAATTTAAAATATTATTCTATATAATATACTAAATGTCTAATATAATGTTACATAATATTAATATTTATATTTATAAGGTTCTATTATTATTATTAAATAATATTGATTATCATTTATATTTTATTTAATAATTAGATAAAATTTATAATGTTATAAATGGTTTTATTTTTTTATATGTTTAATCAAGTTTTATTTTCTATGACAAAATTCCATAGCCAATGGCCTTCATGTAGAATTTTTTATTGGGTTCAGGGAGTTTATAGGAGAATATTTAAGAAGGTTTGTTGAGTCATATACAACAATGAGAAAGATGCTTGGAGTCTCTAATACCACTTTTCTTGCACCAATTCCAAAATATGATAATAATCCTTCATCTTTAACAAATTCAAACCAATTTATTTATGCAAATGTATTTACAAAATCATTTTCAAGGTAATAGCCAAGAGATTAAAAAAGGTTTGTATAGGAAAAAATTGATGAATAATTTGGGTTCTTAGAAGGAGGACAAATATATCAGGATATAAGGATGTCTTTCAGAAAGATTCCATTCCATCAAAATGAGGAAAAAGGGGATGATGGTGGTAAAAGTAGAATTTTCTAAAGCATATGATAGGGTAAGATTTTTTTATTTCAATATTATTCTTATTCATTTAGGATTGAACCATGAATTTGTGCTATAGGTCATGAATTATATAGAATCCACATATATTATTGTTAGGATCAATGGGTTAGAAATACCCTTCTTCAATATGGGAAGAGTATTAATATATGGATTTCATTATCCCCTCTCCTTTTCCTCTTTTTTATTGAAGGATTGTGCAGGTTTTTATAAAAGGCTTCAAAAAAATGGTAGTTTCAAAGGGGTTATAATTGATCAATCCTCTAAAATAACATATCTTCTCTTTGTTGATGAATTTTTAATTTTCTATCAGAACTCAAGAAGTTTTGTAAGGAAGTTTAAGGTGAAAATGGATTTATTGTTTAAGGAAACATGCTTGAAAATAGATCTAGATAAATTAACCCTTTCATTCTGGGGTATTCTTGAATACGAAATAAAATATATTTCACAAATTATTCATTTAAAATGTACAAAGCAACATACGAGACTAAAGTACTTGGTATTTAACTTGAATCTAAACATCTATAAAAATCGACACTGGTAATGGTTAACAACGAAAGTTGAAAAGAGGATAAACACATGGTGTAATAGGTGGATGTCCCAAGGAGGACGTCTAGTACTAGTCAAAATTGTGCTAGAATCCATACATGTTTTGTTGATGTTTATTTCATGGATCTGAAAGGTGTTTTCAAAGTCACTAGGAAGCTATGTTGTTAATAAATTTGGTCTAGAGACAATGAAAAAAGAGGCTTTTCTCTAGACTCATGGAATAAGCTATCCCTTCCAAAAGAAAATGGAGGATGGGTGTTAAATGATCCAATCCTCTTGTCAAAAGGACTGGAAGTAAAAAAAACATGGAGGTCAATTTAAGGAATTGGTTTGTGGATTCACGTAATTAAAGCCAAATACATTGTACTGAATATAGTGGAGTAATGGATTATGAAATATATATAGCGAGTACAATTTTTTTCAATGATATGGAAAACATTGATCTATACCTTTTAGCTGGTAGGAAATTGGTTGGTTTCACAAGTTGGAAAAGATGACCAAATTCTAGATAGAACTTGATCCATGGGTGGGTAGTAATGTAAGACACATATTATCATTACATTTGATATTCAAGTTAAGAAAATAAATTACAATATCTTAAGATAGGTTGAAAACATGGAAATATCAAACATTTAGACACAAAGATGGTTGACATGAAGAGAGTTAGGTATTTAGGAAGACTTTGTTGTTTGATGGAAATGAGACAAGGTTTTTGAAGGAGAAAAATGTTAGTATTAGAGAAGAGGATGATAAATTATTGTGGTCCTTAAACCCTTTAGGATATTATTTACCAACCAATCTTGAGTTATAAATCACTTTCCAAGGAGGGAAGAGAGAAACCTCATATATGGTGATGGGAAATGTTATGGAAATTGAAATATCCAATTAAAATCTAAAAAATAATATGGTTCATATTAAACAATAGAGATTCTTCATGGGACATATTATAGAAAAGGACCTTTGTGTGGTTTTAAATGGTGTAATTTGTTTCATAAAGAAGAAAAAACAAATGCACATATCATTATGTCTTGCTCTTTTATCAAAAAAGTTTGGAATGAAATGGAAAGGATGATAGGGCTACAAAATGTTTCGTTAAATGAGGGTGTTGAAACATATTAAGGTTCATAATATTCGAATAAAAATACTAAAAATATTATATATATTCCCTTCAAAATTGCATGAAAATTTTGGTTGACCAGAAATTCAAAACTATTTAAAAATAAAAAGATTCAACCATCAAAATATGTTGTCCAAGCTTTAAATATACTCAATACATTCCCACAACCTCACAAAAAACAACAATCAATTGGAAAGAGATAATATATATGAACTTCCCATGGGAATTCTTCGATGGTTCCTCCTAAGGAACCACTATTAAAGGGGGTGAAGGACGAGGAATATTGTTTTATCATAAAATCATATTCTAAAGTTTAAAATTGGGACTGTGTCAAAATCAAACAATTTATATGACTTGATAGCCCTCAAACTACTTTAAAAGTGGCTCAAAAACCAAGGTTTTCTCATGTTCAAATATATGGTGAAGCTTCTTGTTATATATAATGGATGCGAAAGGAAATAAATTTCTCACAACTATCTTTTTCACAAATCTATAGGGACAAGACTTTCTCACAAGTATATTTCTCCACACATCTATAGCCACATGAACATATTTTTAAAATTTCCATTTCTAAGTCACACTAATTGCACGTCTCCCATACACTCATACACGAACCGTGAGAACATACAAAGCACCTATTTGTACAAAAGCTTACGAAATAGAAAAAGTATATGGAAACTCGAAGCCTACGAGTACAACTATATCTATATCGTTTGACGTTCTTTTGGCAAGTGTCTTTGCGTCATACTTTGTTGGGTGCATATTAGACGTCATTCGGTTATCGTTTATGTGAACGATGAGAGGACAGCATATGATTGCTGGTCTATCTCTTTTCAAAGCATCATGCGGAGAGCCGAAATCGATATCTTTACTACGAGTAATGTAAGCAGCTGGGTCGGTCCGATTAAAGGCGGATCAATTATATGCTCTTCAACGTGGGCGCACTACGCGGATAATAATATATAATTTTTGCAGACCTGTTTCATTTATTTTATGTTATTTATTTGACAGTAGTGTGTATAACTAGCCACAATCATTATATATTATATATAAAAGTGGTTGATGTACTTGATTGGTAATATTAATTCGTAAAGGTGGAAAATGGTTCATAGATCTATATTAATCACTTTTATAAAGTGGTTATTGTTAGTTGACAACTAACATTTATTGAGACGATCACAAATATATTATATTAATGATTTATTAATGTAATATTTTGCATTAATCTAATATACGATAATAATATATAAATACAATATATAAATTAAAGTATTAATATATATTAATATCAAATATAATGTATTAATTAATCAATCATTAATATATTATTAATTAATACATTGTTAAAATATTAATACACAATTAAAGTAATACATAAATACATTAACACTTTATATATTAATAAACACATAAAAAAAATACATTAATAATATATGCAATAGATTAATAAATAGATTAAATACATTAATAAATATATTACTAAAGTATTAATACATTAATACAATATTAATACACTCATAAAGTAATACATTAATAAGCTATTAATGCATTGATCTTTGTATATTTAGAGATACATTATTGCAATGTATAAATTAGACTATTTTAACATATTAAACTATTAATACATCAATAATACATTAAAACATTAATAATATATTAATATGTTAAAGTATATATTACTTGATAAATAGATAAATTAATAATGTAATGTAATATTAATAATACATTAATGTATAAATTAAAGTAATAAATTACATTTGTGTATAAAGTAATTTATTAATTAATTTATACATTAATACATTGTTAAAGTATTATTAAACTAATAAAGTAATACATTAAAAATATACTAAATATATAAATAAATACATTAATAATGTATTATTAAAATAGTAATATATTGAACATAATGTATTTAGCAAAACATTATCTAAATATTAATACATTAATAATATAATATATTAATTAATACATTTATAATATGTTATTAAAGAAATAATATATTAATAAATACATTAATAATACATTATTAAAGTATTAATATATTTATGAAAATGATCATGATTGATTATGGTTAACCATGATCATGTTTTCTTACAATCATGACTACAAATTACATTAATTCATTAATATATGAATTTAATTATTTAATATAATAACACATTTTTAATAAATAAATTACTAAAGCATTAATACATTAAATATTCATAAAATATTAATATACACATAAAACATTATTAAAATATTAATACATTATTATATTAATGTAATGTATAAATTAAAGTGTAAATTTACATGTATTAATTAATTAATACATTAATGCAATATTAACTAAAATATTGCTAAAATATTAATACATTAATAAAATGTACATTAAAAATACATGATTATAGTAATAATAATAAAAAAACATTAAATGCATTAATGAATACATTACTAAAGTATTAATACATTAAAATATTAATACAATAATAACTGAATACATTATTAATATATTAATAAAGAAGTAATACATTGACCATAATGGTTTTCATAACACATTGTTAAAATTTATGTATTAATACATTAATTGACAATGACCATGGTTGAGTATGGTTTACTATGGCTTGATATTCTACATTTATTACATTAGTATAAAATGTATTTGAAGATAACTTTATATAAGTGGTTGATATATGTCTATCTAGACCATTTTCCATCTTCAAAATTAATGTATAGCAACCACTTTTATAAAGTGGTTATTGCCAATTGACATTTAACATACATGAGAAGCAAATTAATAAACCATTAATGTATTTGTGTATTAATATTGTAATACATTTTTACATAAATATATTAAAATATTAATACATATTAATAAAGTAATAAAAAAGTAATATATTAATAAAGTAAAAATACATTAATAATGTATTAATGTCTTGATATGATAAAAATTTAATGTAATAATTATTAATACATTAATGGTTTATTAATTAATGTATTTATAAATAAATACATAAATGTGTTAAAGTATTAATGTATTAATAAAAATTAAAGTTATTACAATAATTCTTTAAAGTGTTAATTAGTTAGTTAATACATAGCTAAAGTATTAAAAAAATAATGTATGAAAAATGTGATGATGATGATTAATGTCCACTAAGACTTAATCCGTGTATCGAACCTTAAAAAGGTAAATTATTACTTGTGATTCTTTAGAATTTTGTTTCTGTGTATTAATTTTATATTAATAAAGTAATAATACACTCATAGTAATATATATATATATATAAATATATTAATAAAATATTATTAATTAATATATTAATAAAAAATTATTACATAAAAAAACATATTTTTAATAAAAATATATTTTTATATAAAATTTTAATGAAAATATATTAAAATGTTATTTTTAATATATATATATATATATATATATATATATATTGATTGATTGATGTGATACTACATTAATCTAAAAAAGTATTAATGTATTAATTAATTAATACTTTAATGTAATGTATTAATTAAAAGTATTATATTATTTTTTTAAAAGTTTGTTAATTAATTAATATATTAGTATAATGATATTAAAATATTAGTGTAGTAATGTTAATGTATTAATGTATTTTTGTAATATTACATTTATCTAAGAAAATAATAATGTATTAATTAATTAATACATTATTAAAATATTAATAAATTAATAAAGTAAAAACTATTAATAATAATTTTTACATTAATAATGTATTAATACATAAAAATATTTTAATGTCTTAAAGTATTAATGTATTAATTAATTAATGCATTAATACATTATTTAAAGTATTAATATATTAAAGTGTTACATCAATGAATTAATAATACACTAATAAAGCAATACTAAGAATACATTACTAAAGTATTAATACATTAATAAAGTGTATAAGTATTATTAATTATTAAATTAATAAAGAATGGTTGATTATGCACATGGTTAATTGCACTTGACGCTGGCTTACTATGACCATAGTTAATTATGGTTGAACATAAGCATGGTTAACTTCCATAGACCTTGGTTGACCTTGGAAATGGTTCACCATGGTTGACAATGCTTAGCCATGGTTGAAAATTGTTGTCCATGAGATTGACCATGACCATGTTAACATTAGTAGATCTTCCTTGACTTTGGTTTACTATGGTTGAGCATGGTTGATCATGAACTTCACTAAGGTTCACCTTGGTTGACCATGGCCATGGCTGACTATGGTTGACCATGGTTGAGAATGGTTACTAGGTTTGAGAGTTGTTTTCCATAGATGACCATGGCTAGCCATGACTGTGGTTGATCATGACTATGGATGGAATTCACCATGTTTGACCTTAAATATGAGTATGGTTGACCATTACCCTAGCTATGGTTGACTATTATTGACCAAGACGAAGAGTATGGTTTACTATGGATGACATTAACCATGGTTGAATATGGTTAACCATGAAGGAGCTTGACATGGGCCAAAGTTTAGTATGGTTGATCATAGTTGATCTTCACCATCTTTGACAATGGTTGACCATGACCATAGTTCACTATGGTTGATTATTGTTGACCATTCCCTTGGTTGAATTTCGTAGACCTTCTAGACCTAATTATAGCGGGTTGTGTTGATTATGTTTAACCATGGTTTACTATGACACTACTTCATTGCAATGTTGATCACGTTTTATTAGTCACATTGAGACATGAGGTTTTGTTAATAGAGTAAAAATATATTAATAATAATTTATATATTAATACATAAAAAAATTAACGTGTTAAAGTATTAATGTATTAATTAATTAATACTTAATACATTAAGTTGTTACATTAATAAAGTAATACATTATGAATACATTATTAAAGTATTAGTACATTAAAAAAGTACAAAAGTATTATTAGTTAAAAAATTAATAAATACTTGTTGACCATGCAGATGGTTAATTGATGTTGACCTTGGCTTACCATTACCATACTTAATTATTGTTGAACATGAGCATGGTTAACTTCCATAGACCTTGGTTGACTTAGATTTACTATCTTTGACTATGGTTGACCATGGTTGAGCATGACCATGACCATGGTTGAATGTGGTTAACCTTGACCATGGTTCACCATGGTTGAAAATTGTTGTCCATGACATTGACCACGAACATGGTTGATCATGAGCTTCACTAAGGTTGACCTTGGTTGACCATAGCCATGGATAAATATGGCTAACCATTGTTGAAAATGGTTACTATGTTTGATATTTATTTTCCATAGATGATCATGGTTGGACATGACCCTGTTCGATCATGACTACAGATGGCATTCACCATGATTGACCTTAAATATGACTATTATTGACCATTACCTTAGCTATGGTTGCCTATTGTTGACCATGACAAAGAGTAGGGTTTACTATGGATGACCATGGTTAACCATGAAGGAGCTTGACGTGGACCAAAGTTCAGTATGGTTGATCATAGTTGGCATTCACCATCATTGACTATGCTTAACTATGACCATGGTTGACTATGGTTGATCGGGGTTGACTATTGTGGACCATGCCCTTGGTTGACCTTCGTAGACCTTGTGGAGTTGATTATAGTGGGTGATCTTGATTATGTTTAACCATGGTTTACTATGGCACTACTGCATTGCAATGGTGATCAAGTTTTATTCATCACATTGCAACATGACGTTTTGTTCGTCACATTGCGACATCAAGCTTTGTTCATCACATAGTGACATCTAATTATGTTCGTCACATAGAAACGTTGGGAAATATTTGTCTCATTACGACATGAGGTTATGTTCGTCACATTGTGACATCAGGAAATGTTAGTCTCATTTCAATGTTGGTCCATGTTTCTCACATCGCATCATTGGGTTGCATACATCATATTGCAAAAATGGGTCATGTTGAATAGATTGGGATGTTCGAAATGTTTTTCACATTATGACATCAGGATATGTGTGTCACATTACAATGTTAGGATATCCTCTTCACATTACAACGATAGGTCTATGTCCATCATAATCCATGTCAGTTTATCTTCGTCACATTGCGATGTTACTATTCACATAGCCAATTTATGTTTGTCACATTGTGACTTTCACCATGGTTGACTATGGTTAACCATGACCAGGACTGATCGACATTGACAACTATGTCCATCACAATTCCACGTCTCTTTGTTCATTGCATTGAAACATTATTATTCACATAGCCAATTTGTTTTTTGTCACATTGCGACCTTCGCTATGGTTGACTATGGTTGACCATGACCAAGGTTGACTATGGTTGATCAAGGTTGACTATTGTTGACCATGACCTTTGCTGAACTTCATAGACCTTGTGGAATTTAATATAGTGGGACATGTTTATTATGTTTAATCATGGTTTACTATGGAACTACCTCATTGCAATGTTGATGAGGTTTTCTTTGTCACATTGCGACAAGAGGTTTTGTTCATCACATTGCAACACCATATTTTGTTCATCATATTCTGACATCAAGTTATGTTTGTCAAATTGCAATGTGAGGAAATGTTCATCCCATTACAATGTCGGTCTACGCTTCTCACATTTCCACACTAGTTTGTGTACATCACATTGTAGTAATGGGTTGTGTTTGTCAGATTGTGACATTTGGAAATGTTTGTCACATTCTAACATCAGGATATGTGCATCACATTGCAATGTAAGGATATGTTTGACACAATGCCATGTATGTTTATGTTTGTTACAATGTGATGTTACTATCGTCTCATTGTTCATCACATTGCGATGTTATTGTTCAAATGGATAATCTAAGTTTTTCACATTGTGATCGTCACCATGGTTGATGATGGTGGACCATGAACATGGTTGACTATGGTGGAACATGATCGTGGTTGACTATGGTTGACCAAGGTCGATTATTGTGGACCAGGCCCTTGGTTGACCTTTGTAGACCTTGTGGAGATAATTACAATGGGCCATGTTGATTATATTTAACCATAGTTTACTATGGCACTATCGCATTGCAATGTTAATTAATTTTTGTTTTCCACATTGCGACATGAGGTTTTGTTGGTCACATTGTGGTATTAGGTTTTGTTCATCACATTGCAACATATAGTTATGTTTACCACATTGTAATGTAGGTAAATGTTCATCTCATTGCAATGTTGGTCTATGTTTCTAACATTGCAACATTGGTTTGTGTACATCACATTGCGGTAATGGGTTGTGTTCATCATTTTGGGAAATTTGAAAATGCTTCTCACATTCTGATGTTAGGATATGTGCATCACATTTCAATGCAATCGTATGTCTGTCACATTGTGATGATAGGGATATGTTTAACCCAATGCCATGTATGTTTATGTTTGTCACATTGTGATGTTATTATTGTCTCGTTGTTCATCACATTGCAATGTTACTATTCACATTGTTACATCGTATTATGTAGGATTGCATCTCTTTGTGATGTTGGTGAATGGTTATGTTCAAATGCGTTGTGAGGATATGTTCATGATGTTGTGATGTCGAGTAATGTTGATCACATTGGACCATTGGGTTTCATTACATTGCAAGATCGGGTTATGTTCATCACAATGCGACTTTGACACATTGTGAAATGGATAATTTGGCCAATTGTTTTGAGAAAAATTCTAATGAAAATTTTCATTTGTCACAAATATAGGAATTTTGAATTAACATAATATATTGCATCGAAGGAAAATTCCGTAAATTTTTCTTAAGTCAAGTTTTGGGCTTGACATTTTTTTTTTAACGAACAAAGTGTTCCCTTTGTCACAAAGATAGGAAGTTTGAAATGATGTGATGTATTACATATAAAAAAACTAGGAATCATAGTTTTTCTAAGGACATTGATAGACTATCATATTTAACTTTAAAGATGACAATTTTTACTTCTTCTAAAGCCATTGATAGCGAATTGACTTGAACTTTGTAGATGATGAATTATACTTTAAATTTTATAATGATTTTTTATTGTTATAAGGATATTTAAGTACACAACATATGGATCATAGAGTGTATACAATACATCATGGTATAAACTATGACCATTATACATCCATCTAAAAATTGTACATATTTTTCATTGATATTATTCGTCACAGGTGGGATAATTAACAAAGAAAGTCTCCCACACATAGAAAAAAATCATTAAATCCATATATATATATATATATATAATTAAAACCCATATACTGAAAACAATAAACTCCACATAAGCCTTAAACCATACTCTCAATTCATAAAAATAAACTAAAATTTAATGATCATTTATAACAATCCTAACCCTAATAACCATTGATCTTAATATATTATTAACACATTATTGTTGAGATGATTAATTATTAATGATTCTATAAAAAGTATATATGTATAATATATATACATATCTCTAAAATGCCCCGTATATAATAGAGTTAATTATGTATATTAATAATAACTAATAATATAGTTAATTATTATTATTATTAATTAACTAATTTTTATTATATATTACCTATAATAACAAAAAATATTAATAGTACATTGTTAATAATATTATTAATAACTATTAATTATAAAAAAAATAGTGACCAATTAATAAAATATTATCATTTTTTAATATGATTATTAATAATTTTTATAATGGTCATAATTAATATAGTTATTATTAGTATTATTAATAATGATTATAATTAATACAGTTATTTTTATTAACTAATAGTAATAACTAAGGAATGAAAAGATGAAACTTATGTCAATTGGGTGTAGTTTGGATGGTTGTGAGGAATGATTGTTATCCTCCCTACATGGGTTCAATTCTCATAATGACATGAATAAAGCTCCTAATGAATATGTTGTAATGGATTCAAGTATATATGTATTGGAAAATTGTCTTTGATTATTAATTGAAAAAAAATAAAAGATGAAACTTACATTGCTCTCAACATAAAGTGAAATATTTAAAGAGATTTTAAATAGTTGATATTACTATTAGTTTAAAACAAATTTTCCACCCTACTTTTATATAATAAATTATCTTTATTTCTTTGTGAAGAAGAATCTAAATGTTTAAGATTGTTTTTTCTTTAAAAAGGTTTTAAAAAAAATTATATTGATAATATTTCCATTTCTTTAAAGATATTTTCCAACAAAACAATTCTCTTCTAACAAAGTTAAGGAGTGAAATTAGTGAAAGGCGACTTTGAAAAATTTAAAATCAAAATTCCTTTGACATATCATTTATATAATTTTCTTGAAAAATATTAATTACATCGAAAGACATACACATATTGACAATGGGCTCAATTAATGATCTTTTAACCTGATTTAACCTTAAACCCTAATCTGATGGCTATGCATTGAAGATGCTGGCATATTCTTAGTCATCCTCCAAAATCAATGGGTCAGATTTATTGTTCATAACTTTCTTGCATTTATCAAGGCATCCGTTAACATGTTTACTTTTTAACATTTACCTAATCACATTAAAAAATTACTCTACGAATATATAATTTCCAGGTTTAACTGATTAAGTAGGATTAAATCGTGGCATCTAAATAAATGCCCACATTCTGCTTTTGAACCGGTCATTGGATGCCCACGCGTTCCATTTATCAACCTAATGCAACCAAACGTTTCGACGTTCACCAGCCACCAGCCACTTTGTGGCGTTCAACAGTCGCCAGCCAAGTTTCGATGTTCACCAACCCTATGTGCGTTTCGGCGTTCACCAACCACTAGCCACTTTGTGGCTGTGCTAGTGTATAAATTATATTTGAAAAGCATAATACCAAGTTTGATCAGAATATCTATCAATCAAACGAGACGATACTTGAACTATTATTTATATATTTTTCTCCAAAATATAATTGTATAAATTATATCTGCAAGACATCATTACAAGAAGAAAAACGTTTTTTATATCAGATTTGATTATAGTCTCTATCAATCAAACTATATATTTTTCTCCAAAATATAATTTTTTCTGAAAACCATTATAACAATAAAATAATTATCATTCATACCATATTTGATTATCATGTGTGTCCATCCAACCAGATCAAACTAGAGAAATTACCAATATTGTTGCTATCAATGTAACCAAGGAAATTACAGATCAAAGTAGAGAAATTACAAATATGATTTCTATCAATGGAACAAAATAAATTGCAAATGAAATTTTTCTCTAAATAGATATATGAGATCAGAATAAAAAAATGAAGGATAGGAAAGGGTTAACTAGATATGTAATGCATTTTATGGGAGATGGTGGATAGCATTTGGATTTAATTAGATATCTTAGATCGAAATTAAAAACAAGGAATTGAATAAAATTAACTAGAAATGCTATGGATTTAATGGGCCGTGATGGAGCAATAGGATTAAGTTGAGTTAGAGATAGGAAATGGTTAATCAAATATACTATGGATTAAATGGTCCATGGTGGAGAAATAAAAGTAAATTGAAAGCCACGACCCATCTTGAAAGTCTCTAGTATGCATATGCATAACTCAACAAATAGTGAAGCTATCCCGTGGAAATAATTAAAGAATAAATTTTGCAAAATTACATTACATATAAGAATTAATAACCACTATTTGTTCCTTAATTTATTATAAGTGTAGTGTCCCCAAGGCCGAGCCCCGTAGTAAACCATGTTCTGAAAGGAATTATAATTTTGATTTATAGGTTGGTGAGCCGAGTTCTTATAAGCTGGAGGCTTATGTGTTGTTAGGCCAGGGAGCCTGAGTGTTGAAGGCCAGGAGCCTGTTGTTGTATATGTAATGACACAGAACAATTAATAAAACATAAACACTGCCATGTGCAGACCGACCACGATGAATGAGTGAAGGGGGACTGAGCATCCATAAGATGGGCAAGGAATTAGGGGCTGGAAGGTGGCAAAAGGGGCTAAGTGTACAACCTAGGGGCTTAAGCCTGGGAATAATATTTTATTATTATCCCCAAAAGACATGTGCATTTTATGTTTATCGTAAGCTTCTGGCAAGGAGAGAACATGAAAGGGAGATGCGTGTTGGTGGAATGCATGCAGTTTCATGGGTGACAAGTGTCAACCCAGACGCATGCGAATAAAATGGCCAGGATGAGTTGTGAAAAAGTCATTCCCCATTCTACCCGATTGTCTGAACAATACGGAGCCTGGGGGGGAATGGTACTACAAACTCGACTCCTGTAGAGAACCTTGGTGCATCCCTATGATTCAAAAGCGTATGTCTGGCTCTGAGAAAATAGGTGTTTATATTCCCTAAACGAGAAGCCTACGTGGATTTGGGGAAAGAGTCTGTGTTTGTTCCGAAAAGTTGGTACACCCCTTCTCTGTTCTAAATTGGGGACTCTGAATCGATCCCTACATGGATGACTCGTCACACATCCTTGAGAATCCAGAATGTGAGTCTATTCCATGTTGCCAAATTTAGAAAACAGAAGTGTCTCGTCCCTACTAAGCCTGGTTATACTGTTGCATTAGTCTGGAGCTACCCTGGGGTGTTCGTGTCTGGATCCCGTGGATTGTGGTGGACGTGTATTGTTTGATCCTGTGTGCTTTGATGGCCAGTTTGTACAACACTCTCTCCAGGTGAGAGAGGTGGTTGAATATTGGAAGAACAAGTTGTTGGACCTGTGAGCGACTCCCTCCAGGTGAGACACTACGCAAAGGAAGGAGAGAACTCCTGGAAGGAACCCTGTAGCTGGCATAGATCCCGGAGACTTCCGGTCCGTCCTGTTCCTGTAACCCAAGGCAAGGGAGATTAGCAGCCAAAGGACTGTCCAGGTGACAAAGAAGGTGTATACTCTTGGGGTGGAACAAGCATGTGGGGAATGAGGGTCTGTGGGTAGTGAGCGTGGGAGGCTCCTTGGATAGAATCCCTTCCTTGTGGTTGTGTGTTGTTTTCCCTGTAATCTCAGCCTAGCCCATATTTTTTTTTGCGTTGCGGTGGAGCTTAGTCCCAGCTCGGGGGTGACCCATTGCTGAGCTGATGAGGAGTGCGGTCTAAGGCTAAGAGGTTCATGGAAGGCCTGCACTTGGTTGGTGGAATCTACCATTGTTAGAAGATAATTATCTTATTATCCTTTAATCATGTTTTGCATGACTGTGCTACTTGTGCTATCATGATTTCCGCTGTGTATATGAATTAGTAGGAAATGTTATTGATTGTTAATTATGGTAGTAGCTCATATGAATACTCTATGTAGAATGTGTTTATTGG
>JASDQU010736193.1:20664-67369 GCA_032191745.1 Picea mariana
ATGGTACGTTGAGGTTGTGCATTGGTTTCTGGCAGTTGAATAAGGTCACTGTCAAGAACAAGTATCCTCTGCCAAGGATTGCTGATATTTTTGATCAGTTGAAGGATGAGAAAATATTTTCAAAAATAGATCTCTGATCAGGATATCACCAAGTGAGAATAAAGGATGAGGACATCAGCAAGACCACCTTTAGAACAAGTTATGGTCATTATGAGTTCACAGTGGTGCCGTTTGGACTGTCCAACGCAACTGTTGTTTTCATGTGCTTAATGAATGGAGTGTTCAGAGATTATTTGGAAAAGTTTGTCATAATCTTCCTGGACAACATCTTGGTGTATTCCAAGACAGAGGAAGAACATGAGAAACACCTGAGAATGGTGCTACAGGTGTTGAGAGAACACCAGCTGTACGCAAAACTGAGCAAGTGCTCCTTTTATCAAAGGCAGATCCATTACTTGGGACGCATTATATTTGAAGAAGGGATCGTTGTGGATCCTGAAAAGGTAGAGGCCATTCGAGAATGGCCAGCGCCAAGGAATGTGACAGAATTTAGATATTTTATGGGTCTGGAGGGCCACTATAGGAGGTTTATAGCCAGATTCTCAAAGATAGCTCATTCTATCACTTCCTTGAAAAATAAGGAGAAGAAGTTCCAGTGGACTGAAGAATGTGAGAGCAGCTTCTAGCGATTGAAGCATCTGTTAACTAGTGCTCCAATCCTAAAGATTGTAGATCCAAAAAAGGATTACGTAGTGTGCACAGATGCATGTAAGGAGGGGTTGGGAGGAGTTCTCATCTAAGAGGGATTTGTAGTTTGTTATGAATCCCGAAAGTTGAAGGAACATGAGAAGAATTATGCCACTCATGATTTAGAGCTGGCAACAATCATCCACGCCTTAAGGAAATGGAGACATTACCTCATGGGAAAGAGATTCAAGTTGAGGACAGAACATAATGGTCTGAAGTATTTATTTGATCAGCTGACCTTAAATGCTAGGCAAATAAGATGGTTGGAGTTTCTGTGCGAATATGACTTTGATATCAAGCATATCAAGGCGAAAGAAAATAAGGTGGCTGATGCACTCAGCAGAAAGGTGCACGAATTACATGCTGCAACCATTAGCATGTATTGGACTGAGATGAAAGACAAAATTTTGGAAGCTGCAAATACTGATTTGCAGTAAAAAGGTCTTGTAGCAAAGCTACAGCAGTGTGAAGAACCACAACCCAAGGAGGGTTACACCATGGGAGCTGATGGTTTACTTCTGTATAAAAACAGAGTGTATGTACCCAATGTCTGAGAATTGAAGCTGGAAATTATAAAGGAGATGCATAACATGGATTATGCTGGACATCCTGGATATCAGAAGACTGTGGCAGCAGTCAAAAGACATTATTTTTGGCCGAGTCTGAAGAAAGAAATCATTGAATACATTGCTAGATGTATGGAGTGCCAAAAGGTTAAGGCTGAGCATAGGCACCTAGCAGGGTTGTTGCAGCCTTTACCTATTCCTGAATGGAAATGGGACATAGTAACAATGGATTTTATCACAGGATTGCCCATAACAAGAAAGCAACATGATTGAATAATGGTGGTGGTGGACAAGATTACTAAAGCTGCCCATTTTATTCCACTAAAAAACCACCCACAGAGTAGAAGATGTTGCTAACATTTTCCTAAAAGAAGTTGCACGCTTGCACGGAATTCCTAAGACAATTTTGTCGGATAGAGGCCCAAAATTCACTTCGAATTTCTAGAAAGGACTGTTCAAAGGATTTGGAATGAATCTGAACTTTAGCACAACATATCATCCCAAGTCTGATGGACAGATAGAGAGAGTAAACAAAGTAATAGAAGACATGCTAAGAATGTATGTGATGGATAAACCATCAAGGTGGGAAGACTACCTGCATTTGGTAGAATTCGCCTACAATAATGGGTATCATGCATCATTGAAGATGAGCCCGTTCGAAGTGCTTTATGGAAGAAAGTGAAACACTCCAGTGCACTGGGATAATCTAGATGACAGAGTATTAGTTGGGCTTGAGCTACTCAAAGAGATGGAAGACCAAATGATAGGAATTAAACATAATCTAAAAGATGCCCAGGACAGGTAGAAAAGTTACACTGATAGTAACCAAACCCATAGAGAATTCAAAGTGGGTGACCATGTTTTCCTAAAAGTGAAAACTAACAGGATTTCCCTAAGGCTGGGAAGTTGTGCCAAGTTGGCAGCAAGATTTTGTGGGCCATTTGAGATCCTAGAAAGGATTGGGCCAGTTGCATACATGCTTGCATTACCTGCATATATGACTGTACATAATGTGTTTCATGTTTCACTTCTTAAGAAATATGTACCTGATGCTAATCATGTTATCGATTGGAATGTGAATCAGGTGGAACCAGAAGGTGTCGTGCAAGTGCATCCTGTGCACATATTGGACAGGAAAAGCAAACAGCTCCGGAATCGAGCTATAGAGCTTGTAAAAGTCCAGTGGACCTGGTACGGTCTTGAGGATGTGACATGGGAGCATGAAGAGGTTATGCAGGCAGAGTACCCGCATCTTTTTGAAAATTTTGAAAGGCTTGCAGAGACGGTGTAAGTTGCACTGAGGACAGTGCAAAAATAAGGGGAGGGGAATTGTAGTGTCCCCAAGGCCGAGCCCCATAGTAAACCATGTTCTGAAAGGAATTGTAATTATGATTTATAGGTTGGTGAGCTGAGTTCTTATAAGTTGGAGGCTTATGTGTTGTTAGGCCAGGGAGCCTGAGTGTTGAAGGCCAGAAGCTTGTTGTTGTATATGTAATCACGCAGAACAATTAATAAAACATAAACATAGCCATGTGCAGACAGACCACGATGAATGAGTGAAGGGGGACTGAGAATCCATAGGATGGGCAAGGAGTTAGAGGTTGGAAGGTGGGAAAAGGGGCTATCTGTAGAGCCTAGGGGCTTAAGCCTGGGAATAATATTTTATTATTATCCCCAAAAGACATGTGCATTTTATGTTTATCCTAAGTTTTTGGCAAGGAGAGAACATGCAAGGAAGATGCGTGCTGGTGGAACACATGTAGTTTCATGGGTGACAAGTGTCAACTCGGATGCATGTGAATAAAACGGCCAGGATGAGCCGTGAGAAAGTCCTTCCCCATTCTACCCGATTGTATGAATAGTACAGAGCCCAGGGGGGAATGGTTCTACCAACCTGACTCCTATACAAAACCTTGTTGTGTCCCTGTGATTCAAAATTTTTTGTCTAGCTCTGAGAAAACTGGTGTGTATATTCCCTGAACGAGAAGCCTGCGTGGATTTGGGGAAAGAGTCTATGTTTTTTTTGGAAAGTTGGTACACCCCTTCTCTGTTCTAAACTAGGGAGTCTGAATCAACCCCTACGTGGACGACTCATCACGCATCCTTGAGAATCCAAAATGTGAGTCTATTTCGTGTTTCCAAATTGAGAAAACAGAAGTGTCTCGTCCCTGCTAAGCTTGGTTATACTATTGCATCAGTCTRGAGCTTCCCTGAGGTGTTCATGTCTGGATCYCGTGGATTGTGGTGGACATGWATTGTTTGATCTTGTGTGGCTTGTTGGCCAGTTTGTACAACACTCTCTCCAGGTGAGAGAGGTGGTTGAAGATTGGAAGAACAAGTTGTTGGACCTGTGACCAACTCCCTCCAGGTGAGAGAGTGCACAGAGGAAGGAGAGAACTCCTGGAAGGAACCCTGTAGTTGCCACAGAGCTCGGAGACTTCTAGTTTGGCCTRTTCCTATAACCCAAGGCAAGGGAGATTAGCAGCCGAAGGACTGTCCAGGTGAYAGAGAAGGTGTATACTCCTAGGGTGGAATAGACATGTGGGGAATGAGGGTCTGTGGGCAGTGAGCGTGGGAGGCTCCTTGGAGAGAATCCCTTCCTTATGGTTGTGTGTTTTTTTCCCTGTAACCTCAGCCTAGCCTAGATTTCCTTTCCTTGGGGTGGGGTTTAGTYCCAGCTCGGGGGTGACCCATTGCTGAGCTGATGAGCAGTGTGGTCTAAGGCTGGGAGGTTCGTCGAAGGCCTGCACTTGGTTGGTGGAATCTACCATTGTTAKAAGATAAGTATATTCTTATGCTTTAATCATGTTTTGGATGACTATGCTACTTATGTTATCATGATTTCCGTTGTGTATATGAATTAGTAGGAAATGYTATTGATTGTTAATTATGGCAATAACTCATATGAATAATCTGTGTAGAATGTGTTTATTGGTTTAAATGCATGGGATTTATAATACCTGTATGAGTTATGTACAAAGTCGTGTTATAGTCTTCTTTTAATAGCTTTTAAACCTTGGTAGCCAGAAAAGGGTGTGCTACAAGAAGCTAGAGGAGGAAGTATGCATGATAGCGGGAAATCGAATGCCTCTTTCTGATTACTTTCCCTATAATATGCCATACCAAAAACCATTAATATTGCAATTTTCATTGTTTAGATCACACTTTGAACAATTTCGTTCGACTCAAGTTGGACAGAAAAATTTGCAGAGGACTGAATTGCGAATTTGCTTTGTAGGTTGTAGCAGCTGAATTGTTTAGAAAAACTGTAAACCATAAAATTGATAACTATCATTAATAACTAAAAATTAAAAATCGTAAATCCTAATCATACATTTCAGATCATAGATTTTAGATATTGTACCATTGTTCGCTCAAACTTGAACTACAACCTACATGGCTAAGTGAAACCTACATGAGGTCCTTGAATTACAATGAAGATAAATATTAGCATGTATGGAGATAGATTTAAAACAAATTATGTGAAATGAGATCCCTTCCCGTGATATCAATGCCATCCTTTGACATCAATGACAACTTAATTTCCAACAAACTCCCCTTTTCTGATTGATGGAAACACCTAGTTCTTTTGGTACTCCTATGCTTTATGTAGGTTTCTCTTTCTACATATATTCCCTTGTGTCTCTAGTCTCCTCCTTTGACATCCATGACAAAGGGATTGCCTCCCTTTGCATTGTACATGTTCTTCTCCTTCTGCAGCTTCCCCTAAGTTGGTGCACCTCTTGTAATAAATAAATGTGTGGATGGAATGGGGACCACCCGCAACTAACGAGACATTCAAATTGTTCTATAAGATTATTTTTTGTAAAGGTATCAATAACTTGTTTCTTTGTGCCAATATATTCTAGTTTGACATTACGTTTTGTGACCTATTCTCTTAAGAAATAATATTTGATTCGAATGTGCTTTTTGTTTGAATTCATGACAAGATTCTTGGAAATATTTATTAAACTAGTATTATCATAGAGAATTGATATTGGTTCAAATCATCTAGATCACTTGTGTACAACATATTGTTGGTGCAATTTACTCTTCTTCTTTTGTAGATAGAGAGATTGATAATTGTTTCTTGTTGAACTAAGAAATGAAGCTATTCCCAGAAATAATTCTCGACCACAGGTTGTCATCTAGATTTCGTGCCCAATTTGCATTTGTGTAAGTTTTCAAAGTAAAATCATTTCCTATGGGATACCATAAGAAGAACTACAATGTTATTTTTAGATATCTAAATAATCTTTTAATATTTGTACATCTGTTTCCTTTTCTACAAATTCAAACCTTTAAACTAACCCTACTTCTTGCATGATATATGGTCTTGAGGATTTCACATACAAAAGGTTTCATATTATTGATATGTACAAGGTTTTATTTGTTTCCTTTGATTCATCTTCTTTACTTACCTTACAACCAATAACCATGGGTGCAATGACATGTTTACAATATTTTGTTTCAAACTTATTTAACATTTCCTTGATGTATTTGGTCTAAATAAATATGAAACCCTAGAAATAAGGAAAGTTCTCCAAGAATGGACATCTGTAATTATTTTTTCTTTCCTCTGTAAACGTTTGGCTCATTCTATCAACATTACTTGGAAAAATTATATCCACTTAAACTACAATTGCTAACATATGTGTATTATATATTTTGATGTAAATATTGTTATTTATTGTTCCTCTTTTGAATCCTTATTTCTAAAAGTAGTTGTGAAGTCTTGAATACCATGCTATGAGAGCTTGTTTTAATCCATAAAGTGTTTTCTTCAATCTACAAAATTAATCTTTTTTTTTTTTAAATAAGAATCCTTCAAGTTGTTTAATCTACACTTATTACTCCAAATCTCCATTTAGGAATACTAACTTGACATCCATATGATAGACCTTCAAATTATTGAATCCTGCAAATGCAAAAAACATTCTAATGGCTTATATTCTTGCAAAATGAGAAATTTTATCTTCAAAGTCAATACCTTCTTCTCAATCTAGTTTAACTCTTCTTCCATTTAATTTACCCAATGTTGATCATTATTGAATTCTGCAAATCATTTTGGCTCTATTTTGGAAAGCAGAGAGAGATTTAAATGTTCAAAATTGCTTTTGAAATTTCTTCTAGTTTGAGTCTCAGCATTTTTGTCCCCAAGAATTACTAGGTGTTTTAGATTATTTTTTTCTACAAACTTGGATGGTGTTTTTGTATCTCAGCGTTCTATTTCTTCATCCTTTTCTTATTCTTTTTATTATTTATATGCTTCTTCTTCTTCTTTGTTGTAATCCATTTCCTCTACTTCCAGTTTGTTTATGTGTGGTATTTCTTCATCTATTATGACATTAACACTTTCAACAATCTTCTGCAGTATTTTTTTGTAACATCTATAGGCTTTGATTCTCAATGAATATCTAAGAAAAATTCCTTAATCTTCTCTTGAGTCAAACTTTTCCATATCCTTATCATCTCGTTTGATGTAACACTTTCTTCCAAATATTCTAAAGTGTTTGACAGATGTTGGTCGACCTTTCCATAGTTCATAGGGTGTGTTTTCATGCTTGAATCTGATTTGTGTTGTGTTTAGAATGTAGATAGCAGTGTAAAATACTTTTTTCGAAAATTTGTTTGAGAATTTTGCTTCATTTAACAATGTCCTCACAATTTCTTGTACATGTCTATTTTTTCTTTCAACTACTCAATTTTGTTTAGGTGTTCTTCCAGCTGAATATTGTCTTTTTATTCCATGATTTTAACAAAATTATTAAAATTTGTTGGAGGTGAACTCACCTCCATTATCTAACCTTAATAATTTTATTTATAGACCAATCTCATTCTCAACTAAAGCTATGAATGCATTGAACTTTTCAAATTCCTTAGATTTATTTTTGAGAAAGACAACCCAAGTCATTCTTGTATAATCATTAATGAGCAATATCAAATAGTTTTCTCCTTGTAGATTTTTGTTATTGTTGGTACACAAAGATATTTATGCACAAGTTCAAATGGCTTGGATGGTTCATATTCCTTTGTCTTGAAGGTCACCCTTGATTGTTTTCCATGCTAACATTGCTTGAACATAGTGCTTGAAGGTTTTGTGATCTTTGGCATGTCTCTTACTACTCATTTGGTATTGATTCTTACCAAGTTTTCAAAGTTCATATGACCCATTCTTTTATTCCACAACCAATTTTTATTTATCTATCCCATGGGGAATGTTTCTTCATTAATTTCATTAAGAATGTATACGTTGTTTGGAGTCCTATTTTTTTTTTCATCTAGTGTGCTTAATTTTTCTTTTTTGATTTCACATTCTTTAGATTCAAAGGTAAGAGTATTTCCTTCATCAACATATTCCTTACACTAATACGATCGTGTTTCAAGTTTTCAATACATAAATATTTTTCCACTTTACATATTCCATTTTCCAGATTGAGAGTGCATTTTCCAATTATCTTTGAGCTGCCATTGTCTCCAAATGTAACACTACCTTCATTCTTCTTCAGGGTGATAAAATTTGTTATGTCTCATGTCATGTGACTAGATTAACCACACTCAATGGCCCACTCATCCTCATTCTTTTGTGCACCAAGTGAAGCTTGAACGAACATGTATTTTATTTCTTCTGTTTCCTTTGTTTTTTATTTCTTTCCATGACTTTTTGGGCTTTCTCATCTTGATATTTTTTGAAATTACTTATTCAAAATTTCTCTATATCTTGAAAATTGTTGCAGTTATAACATATGATGTTATGGCTCATCAAAGGCGAGAATGAGTTGTAATTTATTCTTGAGAATCCATGGGTATATGTGATGTTGCTCATTGTATAACCACCTCTTACATTTGTTCTACAATATATTACTTTATGACCAAAATCATTGCAAGAGTAACAATAGACAAAGATATAATTTAGGTACTTGACTATGTGATTAAATATTGATGGGAGAGTTTTCTTAATTCTATCATTGTGGGGAAGAATTTTCTTTTGTGGAACTTACGAATCTTCCTTCCTATTTTCTTCAACCTTGATGGAATTATTAATTGTATCTACATAAATCTTGGTTCTTCTTCACTTGATTGTTTTCAAGAGGTTGAGGATTCTTCATTAGAGGCCCTCTTATTTTCACTATACCCAAGACCAGCCCTGTCAAATGGTAACCATTGACAACTTAGGATTTCATTCAAGGTTGTAGAGCTCTTTTAGAATTTGATGTTGGTAAGTGATTTTCAAACTCCTTTCTTAAATAGACAGTTTCATATTCTAGACTATTGCACCTATCTTCTTTTTCATTTAGCTGGAATCTTAAGACTTCTTCAATTATATTTTTCCTCTTATACTTGTGTTTTTAAATTGATGATGATCGTTTCAGCTTCATCAAAACTTTATTTTAAACCAAACACTTATTTTCTGCACTTTTTTAGTTGCTCCTTCAACATCCCTTTATTGTTCCTTAGTTTCTCTATTTCATTTAGAGAAGATATGAGATATTCTTCAACGCTTACTTTTGCATCCATCTCGAAGTTTTTTTCTTGCGTTAGGTCTGCATTTCCATTTTATAGGACACTAGTGTGTGTTTGTACGCCCATAAGGATAATTTATTTTGTTTCACTGTCAATATCATCAAATGATTCATTGCCTTTTAGTGCAGACCCCCTTCCCTCCAAAGGGTTGCTCAACCTCCCGGTCTTGTATCGTTCAAATTACTGAGTTAGAGCGACTCTTCCTATCCCTATGGGTACCCAAAACTACTATGGACACACATGCCCCTTTTTCCCAAGTGACTATGGCTATGACCGTGGGTCTATCCCTTCACAACTCATACTTTGGGGATATATCAAGCTCTTATTTTGGTTCCTCTCGAAGTGCTCTTTTCCAAATCACTGGGTTTATTCTAGGAGTCTCTTTGGATTTGTTGGCTCCAGTAGGGTTTAGGTTTCGTGACTTCGTGGAATTCTAGGTTTCTCTCTCACCAACTTATGGATTCCTTAATCTGCTACCACGTGCTCTCCACACGATCAACCACTAAGATCAAATCGTGAGTTCGGACTTCACAATTCTTCTTCCATCAAGACATCAATATTTTCAAATTACGAAGTATTGAAACACCTTACAACTATCCTCTGCAGATCTCTCTCAAATATGATGATATGGAATTGTTCACCTCCCTTCAGAACGAATCTCGTCCACTAACTTTGATGGAAAATTCAGGGACCTTTATCCTTGAATATTTTCTACCACTCTTCCTCTTGAGCTTTGCTTCTTTGACTTTCTCTTTCTCCTCTAAACACTCTCTTAGACACTTAGTCAAAATCTTGATCTGTGCACAGCTCACAACATATTTTCCCCTACAACTCAATTTCTCCTTGTGGATAACTTTGTGCTCCTTGCGACTACTTTCCAACTGCTTCTGTCCTTTGTGACTAAGATCATGCTACTCCTCCTTAAGATTTTGAGTCTCAAAACTCCTGTCATGCACTCCTTGCAGAATTTTATGCACTCCTTGCACATAAAAGTTCTTTCTATCTCTTCTGAGATTATGAGTCGAAACAAACTACATCAACACACTCCTTGCAGATGATATGCACTCCTTGCATTTGCTCGTAGAAGAAAAGAAATTGAAAATTATTCACTTTCCATAGTGATTCATATATTCAATCCTGTAACTGCATTCATGGATACAACAAAAATAATAACAGAGAACTGAAAATAAATATAAAGTTCACCATTCATTCATTCAGATAGACACAATAATAACACACATTGGGGAAATATTTCTCTGCTATATTCATTCAACTTAACTTTATATACACTCATACACTACTTCTCAGTGGCTCTCCACTCTTGACTACAATGGAAATCTACACATTAGATTCAATAGCCTCTTCTTGTAAACAATACAAATCTTTATACAAAGGGACTCTTCAAGCCTTTACCTCCAACTACTCTACACTATCCTATCGAAATAAAATATTTCAACTACTTAACATTTATTACAATAAATATTGAGTCAGACAAATAAGAGCGGATGCTCCAAATCTATGTTTCAATCCTTCACATTAAATAAAAATACATCCCCCCCATCGATATTATGCGATGGATCATCCTCCTATCATTAAATATGTTCATAACTCAAAACCTTTGTCAGATATTACATTAATACATTGATATTTGAAATTCAAAATATTTAAAAATATGCTCTAGTGCACCTAGTTGTCCTCCATGCATGCTTTTCTAGAGATGCTCCTACATCACCTTCATTGGTATATAAATTCATGTTTTGCCTATAGGTTGTTTTCTTCTTTTCATTCTTACCCTTCTTGTACGTTTTGAAACCAGAATCTTCATTCACATTGTTGTTTTCATTTTTTGCGTAAGAAAATTTAGAAGCAAAGTGTGTTAGTCCTCCATAGTCAAATCATTCAAAGGGAATCTTACCTTTGTCTTTTCTTCATCCTCTCTAGATATTTCTAACAAATTTTGATTCTTCTTCGTATAATTCATTGTCTAGTCCATCAATTGTTTTGTATTCTTCTGTCTTTGTCTTGTTTGATGCCTTAAATGCTAGTTTATCCATTGAAGGGTTTTCTTGTTTATCCTTTTCTATCTTGATTTTATATGTACTAAGAATTCCATGTAATTCATCCATCGTCAATTTGTCTAGGTCCTTCATTTCTTCAATGGAAAATATTTTGGGGTTCAATTTTGAGGGAAGTGACCTAAATTTTTTTTCATAATAATGGTTTCTTTAACCTCTTTTCCCAATCCTCTAATGTTGTTGAAAATATTATCTACTTGAAGAAAGTAATATGCAATACTGTCTTCCTCTTTTGTAGTGAGAGTCTCAAATTGACCTCTATGAATTTCTAATTTTTCCTTCTTGACTTTTTCATCTCCTTCATGCATTTTATGTAGCTTATCAAACATCTCTTTTGTTGAAGTACAATGCATAACTTTTACAAACTATGATTTTTCTAGGCCACATAGGATTGCACTCATGGCCTTGGAATCATAGCAACTGAGTTTGTTTTCACTTGTATCTCTTGGTGGAGTTGTCATAGATATGTAACCCTTCTCAACTATAATCCAGACATCATACCCAAGTGACCTCAAAAAAAAATTCATTCTTGTGCTCCATAATACATAGTTTGATCCACTGAAAAGTGTAGTTTTGTTTGTATAAAAACCTTCCTTATCCATGTGTGTTGCAGGGATTCATATTCTAGTGGTTAGAATATTCTAAAGAAAACCTATCTAATACCAATTGTTAACACACTTACTTATACTGAGAGGGGAGCATAATCAATATAGGACTATTTTTATTTTTCTTATGATCATGGTCAATTTATTACTTCATCATTCATAAACAGTTAATTAGAAATGTGCATACAAACATATAATCCATATTAGACAAATATTTAACTTGGAAACCCAAATGGGAGAAAACCACAAAACATTTCTTTCTAAAATATTGTAGGAACCAACCTATTGTTACAATGCGTGCAGGAACCAACCTACAAGAGAAACGAGTTCCCTTGGTTGAGCACCAATGTAGCAATGATGTTTGCATGAACTAAGCTACAACAACCACTAATCCCCTCAAGTTGTCAACAATACCATTTTATCTCTTTCCTCTAATGCTTCACTTACACAAGTTTGTTATTCCATCCATGTTGTCACATTTCTTGATCTACATCGTTCCAAAAGATCCTTTTTCCTTGCACGTACCAACCACCCTTAGACTATCTTCCTTTTGTTTTTCAACATCCTCAAACTTTCAAGCCTCAGATATTCTTTTCCACAATCCTTACTTGCAATTTTTCTCCACATACCATCAAAAAATCATGGCATCATTATTTATACACTTTATACCTCCATGAGTTTGTCCACATACAAATGTATGTTCATGGAGTCAGATAAAAATATCCTTGAAACTGAGCTATTAAAAATCCTTCTAAATTGCATGCTATCTTCTTCTCTAGATAGAGCATGAACCATGATGCTCAATATTTGTCTAATCTTCCCTTGAACTGACTCATTCATGAACCATGTATAGGACAAATAATGAACCATGACACTCAATAATCATCCTTCATATTGAGACCATCGTGACCTAAATATTCAACTATACTCCCTTAACACTTAGCCACTGTCAGATTATTTGTGATTTGATCTCGACCATCAATCCGTTCTCTATCCACCAAGACACACAACATGTTCTCATGGCTCATCGTCTATTACATTAAACCAATGTTAAATATGGACCATAGATATATGATATCATTCCCCCAGATGTCGGGACTATAAAAAAACTCAACACCACCTCGTGACTTAGCAGTCGTCTGATTTGGTCCTTGATTCATTATCCACCATCGATCTGTAGATTTTAACCTTGTACATTATTTTATTGCGAACAAATTTTCAATAAAACCACATAAAATATACAATGGTAAATACACACATTAAACATATATTTTTCCGATAGAAACACAAACTAGGAAAACCAACATATTCTATATTCATTCATATCATACATTGTTTAAAATACAATATACATCTCAGATCCAGTGGCCTCCAAAACCCTAATCCATTGACATGGATTATTAAACAACCCTAATTACTTAACCGAAAATAGAAAACCATCAACGAAAAAACCATGTGCTAAAAAATTTCCCATAAATAGACATGAAAACCAAGGAGCGCCAAAAAATGAATACGAAAAACTGAGGATGAACCCCCCTCTTACCCCCTTACGCATCTGGTGTAACATGGATACTAGTTCTAGTCATGCAAAGAATATAACACATACCCAACCTTCTCCCACTTGTTGTTTCCCTTGCATAGATGGGGTTATAGGGTTACATAGTCAACAATCCAGGGAAACAATGCCCATAAATACTCTACACCAAGAGAACTTCTCAGTGCTCACAATTTTTTTTAATTAATATGCAACATTATTCAAAGTGTCGACCTTCATCAACAACACTTTATTTTCTTCAACCATTTCTCTCGCAAAGTGATATTAAACATCAATGTGCTTTTTCTTTGAATGATAAGCTAGGTTATTCACCATAAAATTTGCACTTTCATTGTCACAATCTATATTTATAGCTTGTTGTACCAACCCAATACTTGAAGACAATATTTGTAACCATAGTGCTTCCTTTCTTGCATGATTGATCACTATGTATTCAACTTATATCGTTGAAAGTGCCACTAGAGGCTATCCTTTTCTCATCCAATTGATTGCTCCTCCAAAGAGGTTAAACACATACCCTCTTGTAGATCTCATACGATCCAAATATCCATCCCAGTCTACATCCACAAATCCATGTATGTCCAACACTTTGTCTAATCCTGGTCTTCCTTAGTAGCACAATCCATAGCTAGTAGTGCCAAAGAAATACCTGAAAACCATTTTTACTGTTGTCCAATGTTCCTTCCCCAGTTTTGAAATATACCTACTCAAAACTCCCACTACATGTGCAATGTTCAGTCTAGTACAAACCATTTCATACATCAAATGACCAACTGCACTCGCATATGGAACATGATACATGTCCTCCTCCTCTTCCTGTGTCTTGGGACACTGATCAACAAATAATTTTACACCAACAAGAATAAGGACCTTGACCGGTTTACATTCCTTCATATTAAACCTTTGCAATATTGTCTCGATATATTTTCTCTAATTTAACCATATTTTCCTCTTTTCCTCATCTCTTTCAATTTCCATGACCAAATTGAAATTTGTATAATTGATATCCTTCATGCCAAATTTAGAGGACAACTGAGTTTTCACATCTTCGATAATCTCCTTGTTGTTTCCTATCAACAACATGTCATCCACATACAATACCAAATAAATCAATTGATTACCAATTAATTTCAAATACACACAATGATCCTCTTTTCTTCTTGTGAATCCATGTCCTATCATATAAGTATCAAATTTTTGATACCACATCCTTGGTGACTATTTTAAACCATAGAGGGACTTTTTCATCTTTCATACTAGCTCCTTCTTTGCCTTCACAACAAATCCTTCCGACTGATTCATATAGATTTCCTCTTCCAGATCCCCATATAGGAATGATGTCTTCACATTTGTCTATTCTACTTCAAAATCAAATGAAACAACAACCAATAACAAAAATCTAAATGAAGTTAACTTGGAAAGAGGAGAAAAAATCTCACCAAAATAAATTCCCTCAACCTGGGAATAACCCTTTACTACTAGTTGAGCTTTGTATTTGTCAACTTTTACTTTTTCATTCAACTTCTTTTTAAATACCCATTTTCTACCAATGGGATTTCTTCCAGTCTGAAACTCCACTAGATCCCAAACCTCATTCTTTTCCAAGTCTTCCATTTCTTCATACCTAGACATTTTCCAGAGTTCTCCATCTTTTGAATCCACTGCCTCCCTGATAGTTCAAGGATCATGATCAATAATGGACGAATCAAAATTTGAACTAAAATAATATGGAGTATATGTTTTTGGTTACCTTCTTTCCTGAACCGATCTACTCAAGACTAGACTATGAGTATCTTCTTTTTTTGATTCATATTCTTCTGTAGAGTCTGATTCATCATACTTTAAATCAAACTCTATTTTCTTTGGTTCTTCCTTACTTGGTACAAAATCATGTTTGACAACATCTTTTATTTCTCTAAATACCACATCTCAACTATACACAACCTTCTTAGTTTCTAGGTTCCAAATCTTATAACCTTTAAGACCATATTTATACCCAATAAAGATACACTTTTCAACCTTCTTATCTATCTTACTCTTGCTTTTATTTGGAACATGAACACATGCCTCATAGCTAAATACCTTGAGATGTGTGAGACAAGGTTTCTTACTAGTCCATACCTCTTGTGGATTATTGTCATCTAATGTGATGAGGGTGATCTGTTGACCAAGTAACATGCAGTTCTCACTACCTCTGCCTAGAATTATTGCCCTAATCTGACACCACTAAGCATGCACATTTATTTTTCCATCAATGTCTTGTTCATACTTTATACAACTCCATTCAGATAATGTGTATATGGATTATTATTATACCTTTCTATATTGCACTTCTTATATAAATCTTCAAATTCATTCTCGAAGAAATCTCCACCATTATCTATCTTCAACACCTTAATTAATTTCTCTGTTTGATTCTCAACAAGAGCCTTAAACTCTTTAAGCATGTCAAATACTTATGATTTATTATTGAGAAAATATATCCCAGTATTCCTCAAGAATTCATCTATAAATGAGACATAGTACACATATTTTTCCAATGATGGAACAAACACAGGTCCAAACACATCACTGTAAACTACCTATAAAATTCCTTCTTCCCTCATTACACCAGAGGGGAATCTTACCCAATTATTCTTCCCATATACACAATGTTCACAAACATAAAAATACAAAGAGAAGTTATACATACCTTCAATGATACCTTTATCGTGTAGTAGTCGAAGACCCTTCTCGCTGATATGCCCCAGTTTTTTATGCCAGAAAATAACCTTTTCTCCAGAGACTGTAGGAGTTATTTCTTCTTCAAATCCAATATTAGGAACAATGGAACTATTACAACCATCATTAATAATGCTTCCTTGTAGCTTATACAGATTTCCAAACCAAAATCCCTTCAGCAATACCATTTCTCATCGAACCATCCTACAGGTTTCCTTTTTAAATATTGTGTTTACCCCTGCATCATCCATTTTTCTTACAAAAATTAAATTTTTGACCAATCCTGGGATGTGCAGAACACCAGGTTGTGTTCTAATCCATCCATCTATGAGCTTCAACTTGACTTTTTCTGCTCCTATGATTCTAGTTGTCGAATCAACACCTAGGAAAACATTACTTCCATCATACCTTTCATATTCATAGAACCACTCTCTATGGGGATTCATATGAAAGGATGCACCCATGTCAAACAACCATTCCTCATGATCTACATGTGTTCTTGAAGAATCCAAGTACACATCCCCTCCTTCTTCCTTGGAGGTATTTTATTCTGTAGAAGGAGCCTCGCCAGATCCCTTCTTTTTCTCAACTTTAGATCTACACAACTTCTTGTAGGACCCCTCTTTCCCACATCTCTAGCATACCTTTACAAACTTTATGGGATACTTATATCTACCCTTATATTTAGATCTCCCACTTGAGGGCTTAGATATATTTATTTCCTAGGAGCGTCCTCTTGAAAATAATGCATCTTTTCTATATCCTTCCATGTTCTTCCATCGCATCTCCTCTGACAACAAGGATGAGACCAATTCATAAAAATTCAAGGAAGTTGTATACCTATGGCTACAACAAGACTATCCCATGAGTCTTCTAAAGAGCATATTAAACCAATACACTTATGTTCATCTAAAATTTTAATCTCAACATATACTAACTAAATTACCACAATATTTAAGGCATTGAAATGCTCTACCACTGAGTCTCCATATCTTATCCTCAAGTTATAGAACTTCTTTCTCAAGAATAGTTTATTTAGTAGGGACTTATTCTGATACAAATTCCCCAACTCATCCCATAAATCCTTGGATGTAGCTCCCTCTGACACATTCAATATTACTGAATCTGAGAGACACAGTCAGATTGTGCTCTTTTCCATTCGATCCAACATTTTCCAGCCATTTGTTGAATTTCTAGTAGGTGACTTAATTGGATCCACTGTGATCCACTTATATTGTCCACCAATATAACTTCCATATTGAGCTTACATAGCTCAAAATTTTTCCCATTAAACTTCTCAATCTCCATTTTCGAATTGCTCACCATTTCTCTTCACCTAAGAAATCAATAGAGCAGATATTGCACTGTAACAAGGCTTATCACAGTCCCAAGCTGAACCCTTTACCACAAAGGACTCCCATGAAGCCAATAATTTCTTTGATACAAAATCTATATTTTAACCTTGTACAATATTTTACTGCAAACATATTTTCAATAAAAGAACAAAAACGATACAATGGAAAATACACACATTACACAATGATTTTTCCCCTGGAAACCCAAACCTGGAGAACAAACATATTATATATTCATTCATATCATACATTGTTTACAATACAATATACATATAGGAGATATTGGCATACAAAACACTAATCCAATGACATGGATTAGTCAAAAACCCTAATTCCTTAACCGAAAATAGAAAACCATTAGTGAAAAACCATGTGCCAAAAAATATCCCATAAATGGACATGAAAACCGAGGACCAACCAGAAATGGACACAAAAATTGAGGATGGACCCCCCTCTTACCCTCATGCACATCTGGCACAATGCGGACACTAGTTCTAGTTTTGTAGAGAATACAACACATAGAAAACATTCTCCCACTTGTTATTTTCTTTTCATACAGGGGGTTATAGGGTTACATAGTCAGCAATCCAGGGAAACTGTGCCCATAAATCGTCTACACCAAGATAACTTCTTAGTGCTCACAAATTTTCTTCATGAATCTACAACATTCTTCAAAGTGTCCAAATTCATCAACAACACTTTCTTTTCTTCAACCATGTCTCTCACAAAGTGATATTGAACATCAGTATGCTTTGTCTTTGAATGGTAAGCCAGGTCCTTCGCCAAAAAAATTTCACTCTCACTGTCATAATATATTATTACAGCTTGTTGTACCAACCCAATACCCAAACACAATATTTGTAACCATACTTCTTCCTTTCTTGCATGAGTGGCTTCCATGTATTCAAATTCTGTAGTTGAAAGTGCCACTAGAGACTGCCTTTTGCTCATCCAACTGATTGCTCCTCCAAACAGGTTAAACACATACCCACTTGTATATCTCCTACAATCCATATCTCCAACCCAATCTGCATCCATAAATACATGTATGTCCTACACTTTGTCCAATCCTAGTCTTCCTTGGTAGCAAAATCCATAGCTATAAGTGCCATGTAAATACCTGAAAAACCCTTTTTAGTATTTTCCATTGCTCCTTCCCTGGTTTTGACATATACCTTCTCAAAACTCCCACTGCATGCGCAATGTTTAGTCTAGTAAAAACCATTGCATACATAAAACTACCAACTGCACTCGCATATGGAACATGACACATGTCCTCCTCCTATTCATGTGTCTTGGGTAACTAATCCATGGATAATTTTACACCAACATGAATAGGTACCTTAACCTATTTACATTCCTTCATATTAAGCATCTTCAATATTGTCTCAAAATATTTTCTTTGTTTTAACCAAAATTTCCTCTTTTCCCAAGCTCTTTTAATTTCCATGCCGAAAATGAAACAACACAAGATCCTTCATGTCAAATTTAGAGGAAAAAATGATTTTTTACATCCTGGATAATCTCCTTATTGTTTTGTATCAGCAACATGTCATCCACATACAAGACCAAATAAATCAAATGATCACCAATTAATTCAAAATACACACAATTAATTACGTATCAAATTTTTGATACCACATCCTTGGGGATTGTTTTAGAGCATACAATATCTTTTTCATCTTGCATACCAACTCCTTATTTCCCTTCATATCAATGTCTTCTGGATTCTTCATATATATTTTGTCTTCCAGATCCCCATCTAGGAATGTTTTCTTCACATTCATCTATTCTACTTCAAAATCAAATGCATTAGAAACATATAACATAAATCTATTAGAAGTTAAATAGGAAACAAGAGAAAAAATATCACAAAAATCAATTCCCTCAACCTGAGAATAACCCTTTGCTACTAATTGAGCTTTGTATTTCTCCACTTTTCCTTTTTCATTTAACTTCTTTTTAAATACCCATTTTCTTCTAATGGGATTTCTTCCAGTCGACAAATCCACTGGATCCCAATCCCCATTCTTATCCAAGGATGCCCTTTCTTCATCCATGGCCTTTTCCCAAGGTTTTCCATCCTCTTAGTCCACTACCTCCCTGATAGTTCTAGGATCATCATAAGTAATAGACAAAGAAAAAATTGAATGAAAATGAGGTGGAGTATACCTTTTCAATTTTCTTCTTTCCTGAACCAATCTCCTCAATACTAGAGTATGGGGATTTTCTTCTTCTGATTCTTGTTCTTATGTAGAGTCTAATTCATCATCCTTTAAATCAAACTATGTTTTTTTTGGTTCTTCCTTACTTGGTAGGAAATCCTGTTTGAAAACATCTTTTATTTCTCTAAATACCATACACAAACTTTTTATTTTCTAGGTTGAAAATATTATAACCTTTAATACCATCTTTACACCCAATAAAGATACACTTTTTAGCCTTCTTATCTACCTTATTCTGGTTTTATTTTGGAACATGAACATAGGCCTCACAACCAAATACCTTGAGATGTGTGAGAGAAGGTTTCCTACCAGTCCATACCTCTTGTGGATTCCTGTCATGTAGTGCTAACGAGGGTAATCTGTTGACAAGCTAACATGAAGTACCCACTTCCTCTACCCATAGTTATTTCCCTAACCTGACACCAATGGGCATGCACCTTTCTTTTTCCATCAGTGTCATGATCATCCTTTCTGCAAATCCATTCTGCTGAAGTGTATATGGAGTATTGTTCTTCCTTTTTATACCAAACTTCTTATAGAATTCTTCAACTTCATTCCCACAATACTCTCCACCATTATTTTTCCTGAGAACCTTAATTATTTTCTCTATTTGATTCTCAACAATAGCCTTAAACTCTTTAAACCTGTCAAATACTTCACATTTATTCATGAGAAAATATATCCAATTATTCCTTGAGAAGTCATCTATAAATGAGAAAGTACACATAGTGTCCCAATGATGGAACCAACACATGTTCAAACACATCACTGTGCACTAGCTGTAAAATTCCTTCTTCCCCCATTGCACCAGAGGGGAATCTTACCCGATTCTACTTCCCATATACACAATTTTCACAGAAATAGAAATCGAGAGAGGATTTATACATACTTTCAACGATACCTTTATCATGTAGTAGTCGAAGACAATTCTCCCCAATATGCACCGGTATTTGACACCACATCATACCCTTTTCTCCAGAGAATGTAGGAGTTATTTCTTATTCAACTCCAATATCATGAACAATGGAACTATTACACCCATCACTAATAGAGCTTCCTTGAAGCTTATAATGACTTCCAAACTGAACTCCCTTCAACAACACCATTTCTCCTTGAACCATCATGTAGGTTTCCTTTTCAAATATTGTTTTTACCCCTACATCGTCCAGTTTCGTTACAAAAATCAACTTTTTGGCCAATCTTGGGATGTGCAGAACACCCTGTAGTGTTATAATCCTTCCATCTATGAGCCTCAACTTTAATTTTTCTCATCCTATGATTCTAGTTGTCGATTCATCACCTAGGAAAAAATTACCTTCATAATACCTTTCATATTAGCAAAATCACTCCTTTTGGGGAGTCGTATGAAAAGATGCACATGATTCAACCAACCATGACTCATGATCTGCATGTGGGGATAAAGAATCCAATTACATGTCCCCTCCTTCTTCCTTGGAGGTATTTTCTTATCTATAAGGAGACTCTTTAGATCCCTTCTTTTTCTCAACTTTGTATCTACATTTATTCTTGTAGTGAACCTCTTTTCCACATCTCTAACATACCTTTACAAACTTTCTGGGAGATTTAGATCTACCCTTAGAATTATATCTCCCACTTGAGGACTTTGATCTATTTCTTTCCTAGGAGTATCCTCTTAAAAATAATGCATATGTTCTCTATCCTTCAATGTTCTTCCATGTCATCTCCTTTGACAACAAAGATGAGACCACTTCATCAAAATTCAAGGAAGTTGCATTACAAACTATGGCTACAACTAGACTATCCCATGAGTTTGGTAAAGAGAACAATAAATTGATACACTTATCTTCATCTGAAATTTTAATCTCAATAGATACTAACTGACTTACCATGGTATTGAAGGCATTCAATTTCTCTTCCACTGAGTCCTCATCTCTCATCCTTTGGTTATACAACTTATTTCTTAGGAATAGTTTATTTTCCAAGGACATAGACTGGTACATCTTCCCCAACTAATCCCATAACTCTTTGGATGTAGCTTCGTCTAACACATTCAATAATACTGAATCTGAGAGACATACTCAAATTTTTCTCTTCACCTTCCAATCCAAAATTTTCCAGTCATTTTTTGAAGTTCATGTAAGTGAAATACTTGGATCCACTGTGATCCACTAATGTTGTTCCACCAACAAATCTTCCATATTTTTCTTCCACGGCTCAAAACACTTCCCATTAAACTTCTCGATCTCCATTTCCGAACTGCTCACCATTTCTCTTCACCTGAGGAATCAATACTACAGATCTCCCATTGTAATAAGGCTTATCACAATCTCAAGCCAAACCCTTGACCACAAGGGCGTGCCCTCGAAGAAAATAATTTCTTTGATAACAAATGTAGATTTTAACCTCGTATAATATTTTACTACAAACAAATTTTCAATAAAAGAACAAAAAATATACAATAGAAAATACACACATTACATAGAGATTTTTCCCCTGGAAACCCAAACTTGGAAAACCAACATATTCTATATTCATTCATATCATACAATGTTTACAATACAATATACATATAGAAGCCAACGAGATCCAAAAACCTAAACCAATGACCTGGATTAGTCAAAAACCTTAATTCCTTAACCAGAAATAGAAAACCATCGACAAAAAACCGTGTGTCAAAAAACTACCCATTAATGGACACAAAAATCGAGGTGACACGAAAAAACGAGGAAAAAAAGGTGACATGTTTCTCGAGGAAAAAAAAATCAATAAACAAACAAAAAATATACAATGGAAAATACACACATTACACAGATAGTTTTACCATGGAAACACAAACCGGGAAAACCAACATATTTTATATTCCTTCATATCATACATTGTTTACAATACAATATACATATATGAGCTAGTGGAATCCAAAAACCTAATCCAATGACATGGATTATTCAACAACCCTAATTACTTAACAAAAAATAGAATACCATCGATGAAAAACCATGTGTTGAAAAACCTCCCATAAATGAACACAAAAATTGAGTACACCTCGCCGTCAAACCCCCCTTCATGCTCGATGCAAAGTAGAAAACACTAGTGCTAATCATGAAAAGAATATAACCCATAAACAACACGATCTACTCACTACCCATACTTAGACAATTTATTGAAGTCTCACTGTAGGTTCACGAGCTTGAGGCATATCTCTTCATACCTTCACAACCTCCAAATTACACCCTCAAGTTTCCTTGCAGTCATTTCACACCTATACTAAGACACACTTCCAAGAATTTTTCCATGGGTCTACGATACATCATGAGACATATGATCTCTCTCCCTCTATATGGTTTGATATGTCACACATGGCGACCTGTTGGACCATCTAATCTTCACCCTCTAGGTCATCTGATCAATGACAAGGGGCTTTCTCCTAGGTGGTCAGATCTCTTACTCTTTGGTTCATCTGATATATTCTCCATACTTAGTCATTTTGACATCCTACCATGGGTCTACAAGTTCATTCTTATTTCATTATTTCTCTTCATCTTCATCTAATCGGTTCTTGACGCTTATTCATTTTTCAAGACATCTCTAGGTACTTGGTCATTTCTTCATTGAGTCCTCATACTTATCCAAGTTTCCAAGATCTCACTGCAGGTCGGTGGGTTCATGCTTGTTTGTTTATATACTCTCGATCCTTCATCGTGCTCACTATATCCACAATGTCTTAATACTTAGTCAAATTTTTACTTTTTCAGCTCGGGTTTGTGGGTCCATAGGTTTGTGCTCATTTCTTCACATACTCACGATCTTCCACCATGCTCATTATCTCCACAATGTATTGATACTTAGTGGATTTTCAAACTTCTCACCATAGGTTTGCAGGTCCACAGATTCATGCTCATTTCTTCATATACTCCCAATATTTCGTCATCCTCACTATCTCCCCAATGTCTTGATACTTAGTCATTTTTTGAGATCTCTTGTGTTGTTGTGGAAGATGAGGTGGATACCATGTGGATGTCTTATTCATGCCAATTGGATGATGTTCAATCAATACATTTCTTAACATGTGGAATTGATGTGGCACTAACATGGACTTCCTTGGATGTAGCATTCATTGGAATAGACACGTGGAAATGATGTGGTTGAACCGACCCACCAAGTGTCAAACCCCAATCCATTATGTTAGCTATTTATTTATGACAATCGAAAACCAGGATTTTACCTATTCTGACTATTTTAGAGTTCTTCACGAAACAATTTAGCACCTTTTGCATGCTTCCATGGATCTTCCTGTCACATTTTAATTACATAAAAGTGCTTTTGCAATATAAAACCTTCATAGTCGTTATTCCTCATGAATGTGGGATAAATTGATTTTCCCATTTACTTCAGTTTGGTTATCTCAGACCTCATTATTTGTCATTTCTTACACATTATTTCTGTGTCAAGATTCAAAAGACTATAATAATTCTACCACAAAGACTCTTTCATGAAATTTTCCTGCTTAGTCAATTCGTCTGAATGCACAAAGAACACTTACAAAATCTAAAAAGCACACAATTTTCTTTGTACAAAGAGACACTTTAATGTACAGGGACATTCTTTACATATGCCATTTATTGTCACCTTCATTCATGCATAGCCACATAGATACATACTAAATTACTTCTATTTGATTTTATTTTCTATATAGATGCTTCTTCGATTTTATGATTCAGGTTCGATCCTTGGACCTGGTTCACTATCTAGATACTTATTAACACAACATATTGGAGGAACGCTTTGTCTCCCTCTATCATTGAAAACACGAAGTTTATCCCTACCTGTGATATCTATGACATCAATGACATCAATGACATTAATATTTCCAACATATTTCCCATGATTCCCTGCCCTTTATCAATTTTTTCCCCACTCCCTTATCATGGTGTGGCATGACCGATGAACAATACTCTTTTATTTCCATTTCGGTCGAGTAGCTCAAGAGCCTACATTTCACTTTTCACGCAGATTGCCAGTTTGTCACCAGATTCTCAGTAAAGGTCCTTCCCCCTTCTTTCCTAGAAAAAATAACCTTAGTAACCCATAGTTCTATGAACCGTGCTTCATACTCACAGTTGTTTACTAGCTCTCTCATCCCAAATCTTATTAAAGTGCCACCATGCATATCATCCTTTTTGCTGATAAGAAGAGACCCTACTCCCTGGCTCCCCAGGATCCCTATTCTCATCCATCTTCATGGATCCCCCTTCAGTAGTAGTGATCTCAGGGAAAACACATATATCCAATATTGTTTCCATTTTCCCTACTCTCACATGTCACCATGGATCCTCAAATCTATAATAATATAAAGTTTGAGGCTACTAGCTCAGTGTGGTCATCCCATAACCAAAAAACAAGAAGAGAATCATGCTCTGTCTTGATGGAACCTCTCTTATTTTTAGTGGTTTGTGTTTGATGGTGTGATTTAAAAATATATGTTGTATTTTTGTTCCCACCCATGTTCTAATTTAGGTTTCCAACAAAACCATGCAAACCATCGACCCTTCTCGATACCAAAAGGAAACATTGTGCACCGAGTGCATAATGAAGTCTCACACGAGATGGATTTATGGGTGACTACAAGACCCACGCAGAGTTGGAAGGGAGGCTATCGTGGGGATGTTAGAGATCAATTTTTCTTCAACATATACCATATCTAATATTCTAACATATCATTATAACCAAATATACCATTTTGTAATCTTATTCATTCATTAAGCTTGATTCTGTAGTAAATATCATGACTATTATAGTACATGCTATATTTTACTACTATAAATTCATCCATTCATCATAACTAACAATAAATAAAGCAACCATTCCACAAAAAGATATAAGTTTTACCGTGGTTCAGCCCCCTGGACTACGTCCACAAAGATATGGCATTATTCGTTGTTTTATTATTCTTCATCAAATTCATAGCATTGCACGCATTACATATAACTATAGCCAAAGATATTGATAATAGTGAGGCTTAAAATATCAAACCAAGCTCCACATATTTTGGCCTTAACCTTAGTTACAATGCATATATATCTCAAAAGTAGACGCATATCCAAAACTAGATGAATGACTAGATCACTCAAGCAATAAATCAACACACAATATCCAGACTAGATCTCATCAGATCTTACAATACATGTTTATAATAAAAAAATGGGTTAAAACCTGTTACATCAATGTCCAAAACCCAAACCCACTAACACTAAGTGAATTAGTTTTGTCCACTTTCTAACTTCCTATGTGCGGCTGGTCTTTCTTCCTTTTTCCTTTGACTTTGCTTCTTCCTCGTGTTGCTCTTCCTTGTTATCTGGTGCGCAATAGTTTTCTGGTTTGTTTTCTGATTGTATTCCTTGATTGATACATTAGTCCCCAAAATGGCCTACATCAAGAGGCCCCCAACACTCACATGTGGCTCATCCCGAGCCACTCACATAGTGTGTGCCTCTTGCAATGACTTCTCCAACTCTGAGAACCTTTATGAAATGTCTTCAACTTTATATTTCACTTGTGCTCTCTTCTCTACAACAATCTCCATAGTGTCCACAGTAATAGGCTCCTTCAATATTTATTCATTCTCTAATCCAACCTATTCAACCTGACCCTTAGTTGTGCCAATTTTTGTCATCATTATCTCTGTACCTTCTTCCAATGGCTCCAACTGTGCCTGCTTTTCCTGATTTTCTTCTTGTATGTTATTTAATTTTACCTGCAAGTTCTTCATTTCTTGTGCACTCTTAAGACTTTCTATTATTGCCATCATTTTTAGATTTTTCTTTAAGTCCTATAGTGCAGTATTGATCCCTTCTTCTGTTTCTTCTAACTCTTGTAGTTTCTCATCCTCCTATAGATTTGTCCACAAATGTGCACTCCTCTTATATAGCTCTCTGATTTCCTCGATTCTCTACGCAATGCTCTATTAATGACTTGCCACCTCGTCCTCCCTTTGTGTTTTAAGTTTTGGTGGAGTGTTAGATGACACTAAGAGGTCTATCACCACTGTGATGTGGTTCTTGTATGCCTCCATAGTCTGCACTATCTTCTCAATATTCTCCTATATTTGTATGTTCCCTTCCTGCACGCTATCAGGAATTATTTTAAGCACTTCTTCCAGCTTCTTCTCCATTCTTCCGGTGAGTTTCTTCATTGCATGTATCTCGAACTACACCTAATTGATTTCCAACTCCAATGTTCTTTTTACTTCATTTTCCAATTGTAGACTTGTTAAATCTCTGCAAGCCCTCGACTATATATCCTGTGCGACATTGATTTGAATTTTATATAGCGCCTTCGTTGAAACTTTGGGCAGTGCCAAGTCCAAATGTTCTACGTCCCTTAATGGCTTCTGCACTATCTCCTCATTCACCTACAACATCTCCTAAGTGATACAAAAATTTTCGCTCCCCATTGCTATAATCTATACTATCTCCTACACTGGAATTGATATTTCTTGAGAAGTTTGTTTTTGCACATGTTCTTTTTGTTGCACTATAGTAAGTTGTAAGTTTTCTAATGCCTCCTTAAAATCTGTCAACTTCTTAACTATCTCTTCCCTTTTCTTTTCATCATCATACCATGCCTCTACTATGAGTTAATGTCCTTTCTCTGCAACCAAATATGCATCATCTTCTATTCATGTAAGCTCAGGTATTCCCTTATGCACCTTCATCTTCTTTCGAATCTCTCCTATCTATAAGACTATCCTCTTCATTGGTAGAGTCTCTTTATATGTAGTTGTAGCTGGTATCTCTATGTCTGGGAGACATCCTCCTCCTATTTCCTATGGTGTAGGAATATTAGTCTCTTTATGCACTCCTTCTCCATTGGGTTCCACTATGCTCTCCTTCTACTGCACTGAAGGATTTGGAATATTACCCTTCTATATTTACTTTCTAACTATTGTGATACCCCTTGTTTCTTTGGCACGCTCTATTTCATTCTTTGTATTGGTTACTGGACTTGTTGAATATATTGAATGGATAGCCTCTTATTTCTTCTTAGATATTGACACCTTCTTCGGAATCATTGGAACCTTCTATTCCTCTGGCCAATCCTTCATGGCCCGCTGATCTTCCTCTTCTCTATTACAATATCTTAATTGTAACCACTCCTTATTAGGATCCCTTTTGGCTTGGATCCACATGTTGTGTCTGGAAGCATTAAAATATTATATTCCTTGGTTCTCCCTTACCACTTTGGGTGGTATTCTCCATGTAGTAGCTAACTTCTCCTACATCTCTTCAAGCATAATGGAAAAAATTGTATAATTTTCCTTCTATTTCTTCGCATTTGAGGTGTGCCATAGTGTTGTATACTTCACTAAGTGGAACTTTCCTAGCCTATGGTAAAATAAACTATACTTCGACTCTTCGTACCCAACTAATGATATCAATATAATAAACCATGAGTAGTGAAATTCTATTCCTAAATATTGTACATCCTTACAATCCTCCAAAAACAAATTTAGTAAGTATCCTAGCTGAGTAGACTCCCTTTCACGCACTGCGTGGTTGCTTCTATAACTTATGCAGGTGCTACTACCTTGAAACACTTCCTCAGAAAATTTCAAGGCATCAATTTCTTCTCCAATCTCATTGCTAGTTAACTAATTTAGTTAATGATTATTCCTCCGTACCCTCTCTCAGTGCCATATTTATTTTTCATCTCCTCTGCTAAAGCTTTCTCCTTTGTCTTGTCATCCAAATAGTGCTCTAGTTTTTCCCCATTTCTTAGTAAACCTGTGATCTGTACAATAAAGTATGCATCTATGGATACATGCCTCTCCATCCATAAAATACCTCCATGTATCAGTGACAAAATCTATCTGACATAGGAATTTACATCTTTTCCCCTCCCAAAGTGGGGAATCTCTAGCAGGTTCATGATGCCTATGTTATAAAGTCCTACAATTCACTACTTCAGTTCCAAAATGGGTGTCCTTGATGGACCCTCTCCTTTTCTCTCCATGTATACTTATGGTGAAAACTTGGTTAATTTGTCTGTGTCTTTCACATAGTTATCATAATACCTTAGTTTTTTCACAGACCCTAACAGGTCACCAATTACTTTAACTTCGTCTGGAATTTTTGGCAGTGATATTGTTTACTCCTTATGTTTGGTTGGTTTTATTGGCGCAACATGTATTTCCCTATTCACTTTCTATCTTGTTGATGGCCCTACCATTTCTTCCTATATCTCTTCCTCATCTTCTCCTGTGTTCGAGCCTTGTTGGCCTATATTATCTTCTACCTGCACTTCTTATGATTGTTGTGTTGGCTCTGCTACCAATTGTTTTTCTTCTTTTGCCTGTCCTATAGGCGCATTTGACTGTGATCATTCATCATCATCCCCATACATCTTTTGTGGTTTTTCTAATCCAAGTTGTTTCATTGGGTTCTAATCTATTCTAGGGTTTATTGTTTCTCCCTGCATATCAACCTCCATCTCAACTATCGTAGGAACCTATAGTTCTTCTTTAAGTGTGGGACTAACTGACTCAATAACTTGTTATGGAATGGCATCCACTTCTACCACTCCCTTAGGATGAATTTTTACTCCATCACTTGTTATACCCTGAGGTGACCTCATGGAACTTATCATTTTTCTTTCATTTCAGCTAGGAGATCATACCTTTGATCGCACCATTTTGCTAGATCCTGAAAATGTTGCTCTAAATATTCATTGAATACTTTGGAAATACCTACTTGTGTTGAGTTTTCTCTCCTTACCTCTCATTTTCACTAAGTCACAATGACTCTTCCTGTTCATGTTTTTTTCCTTTATAATCATGCCATAAATGCTATGTCGCGCTATATTCTTTCCACCACTGCCTTTTTCCTTTTTTCTGGATGCTCTCTATACGAGTGCACTATTTTTTTTCCTAGTATCCTTTCTCTAGCACGCAGTGTCTTAAAGTTCCTTCCATACAAGTTTTTTTCTTCTACGTGTTGAATCATCTAACTACATGTAAAACACTTATCCATCTACTTCATCTTTTTATATTTTCCTTCTTTTTCCATTTTTTTTTTCTTTTTCAATTTTTTCTATATACACCATGTATAATGGTATTTTCATGTGCTACAACTACTAAGGGTTATTGGGTCCACTATCCCTATATAGTTTCATTTGAATACCATTAACCAATCCTTGCATCTCTTTGCATGTTAAATCTTGCAGCTACACAACACCTCCATCTGTGATAGACTTTATCTCATATAGCTCTAGCCAATGCATCCTGAATTTCCTTGGGTGTTGTAAGTATTTACTCTCATAGAGGAGAACCATATATCCTTCCTTGAATTTTTTCTTGTTTATGTGTCTATCATTCCAAGCTTTGTCCTTTTCCTTTTGTACCTCTTGATGGAAACCAACCATAATCCCGTCTACTTCTAATTTCATCAGTTGAGCCAATTTTTCTTGAGCTACGCCTCTTTCTTTCATGTTTGTAATGGATGCAATGTGCATACTAGGTATTAAATATTCTAAAGGGACTAATGCTTCATGAACATACACCAATATGAAAGGTTTCTTCCGTATGAGTTTATTGCATGTAGTTCTATAAGCCCATAATGTTGCTAGTATCTTCAAATCCCAATCATCCATGTTCACATTGCAAAATTTGGTTAAGGAATTCTCCAATATCTTATTAAATTCTTCCATTATTCCATTAGCTTGAGGATGGTATGGAGTGCTATTTTGATGGTGTATCTCAAATTCTTTATTCATTTCTTGAATGGTACTGTTAATAAAATGAGTTCCTTGATCACTCATCAAAATCCTATGACATCCAAATCTTGTAATTACATGGTCAAACATGAAGTGTGTTGCAGTATCTCTGCTGCAATATTTTACTATTGTTGCTTCATCTCATCTGGTTAAGTATTATTTTGTTGTAATAATATACCTTGTTGTTGATATTATGGTTGGTCAATTAATTGGACCTACAAAGTCTACTACACATTTATCAAAAAATTGAAGAGTTACCTGAGGTCTTAATGGAATCCCATTCCTTCTGGATGGCTTTCCTAACCTATGACAGACATCACAAGCCTGAGAATACTCCTTTGCATCCTTCGAAACTATTGGCCACCATAATTCTGTGTGTGGTATATTTTGCGCAATATATTTCCTTGCATAATGTCCTCCAACCATTCCTTCATGTTCCTCTGCTAATATGATGGGACGTTCATGTTCCATGAAACATCTCCTTAAAATATTTTCTGCTCCTAGTTTATACAATTGTCCTGAAATGAGTTAATAATATGCATCTCTAACCACCAAATTCTTCTTCTGCACAGTAGTATATTGTAACATCCCCAAAAATAAATTATTTTTAAGTTTGAAATTCTTAGGAAATTATTTTCGTTTTTGGTAAATTCAAAATTGGAAATTTTTTTTCATTTATGGAAATTCTAAATTTCGAATTTAGTTAATTGTAATTGAAGATTATGACAGTTGGGAAGAGATATGGTTTGACCCAGCTACCTATTTAACTATGAAACTTGTATGAAACAAAATATTTTATAATTATTGTTGATGGACAAATGGAACAACCATGTTAAAATCAACTGACCATGACTTCATGAGTGGGGAACATGTTGGAACTACCTCAGGGTTGAATGTTACAAGTGGAAAATCAAGAATTTGTACATTGGCAGCCCAATCAGGGATTTGGAAAGATGCAAAAATTCCCAAGGGGGGGGAGAAGACCTAGGAAAAAATGGTTTTGGTTATATAGCATATGAGAGGAGGTGGGACGCTGCCTAATATTTTGGGGAAAAGAAAAAGATAATTGTCTCTTGCTGTTATGAACAATGGATTCTAAGTGTGAGGCAAGGAGAAGTTGTTGAATACTGTAGGACTATTTTCAAGGAGAAGTTATGAGTTCTCCCTCATGAATTCATGGTCAGGCTAGAAGGGGAATGCGACAAGTGATTTGTTTGTTCTTTTCTAAGGTTGGGAGGAACGTGGTTGTTCCATATGTTTTTTGGAAACTGTTCAGATATGTCATCCTACTCTTTTCTCTGGTTGAATGTTATATGGTTTAATAGCTGATAGAATGCACTTATTTAGTTCTGTATAGAAGAATTTCCATGGATGAAAATCTGGTTGAGTGTTGTTGGACTTACAGACTGATAGAATGCCTCTAAACTAATTCTAAATGGATTATCCTTGTTGGATTAGATTTCTGGGTGAATGTTGTTTCATTGGATATACTAGTTGAAATAATATATTTGGTTAACTTCTGGAAGAATTAGTTATGTATATTATACTACTGATGTAATGGGATAAACTTTAGGATAAACCTCAGAGTTAATTATATTTTTCCGAGTAAACTATCTATGGGTGTAATGTGATTGAAACCAAATTATGCAGATATACATGTGTGTTTATATTTTTGTAGGTATTTACACAAAGCCACAGTACTTAACTGAGATTTCCACCCATGTACATATTAAAATCAGAATCAAGATGAAACATTATGTATAACAGGAATTCACGTTATATCTATATATATATATATATATTTACAGTTGGAATTTTGTATAGACATTATAAAAAAAACTTGAATTGATTTCTTATAGAAAAAATAATAATATATATATGTTTGTTCATATATTATACAGTTAATAAACTATTCCAATAGTTATCCAGATCCAACCATGCACTGAAATACAAGATGCGCGAAAGCCAACGAACTTCAAAATAGAAATTTCTGGAACCCTTTAGATCAGATACATGTATTTTGTAATATGATAAAAAAATTTGAAATTCCCTATCCTTATTAACAACAATAACTCGTTCCAATCTTTGTACAAGTCAGATTGTAATGTGATGCAGGAGCATCGCTCCAAGCCATCTACGCGCCAGCCAACCAGCACATCAAAGCGCGCATTCGATGGAATATAGAGGCACAACCTTCTCGATTTTCAAATTTTGAGAATGTAATTAAATGTTGTAAGGCTAGTAGAGCCAAAAAGCCATGCATATGCGTAGGCTTTAGTAAAGGTTGCCTTAAATAGGTTGTAAGGCTGAGATCTAGATCTGATTCAGACTAGACAACCATTCAATATTATTGAATGTAAATTAATGAGAGTTGGTGAGGATAGAGGGAAGAGCTCGAGGATCCCCTCTTTGTAAAAGGATCTTCTTTGTATCTAGTAGTTATCTTTAAAAGGGGATAAGAGAGTCGAGACTCTGTTGCAGTCCGATCTCGAACACATTGTAATTAGGCATTCTTGATAAATACAAACATAGAAGTTTTTCCTACATGTTGTTTTCCACATGTTTATGAGTTCCTGAATGAATGTCTTTATGCGTTGATGATATGTTGTAGATGTATGTTAGGTATGGATTTGCAGGAATAGACATAATTTACTGTCTGTGAGTTCTTTGATTCCAAGTTTGGGTTCTTTGAGGTTTCATGCAAGAGGTTGCATGAAAAAATACTGTGGGTTATGTAAGCCAGTGCAACAAGTTCACTTCTGAATTCTATGGAATTTCAGACAAAGACATGCCAAGAGGGTGCACTAGAGGAAATCATTGACTCAAGAAGGAAGCCTCAAGGTTGCTAAAAACCTTGGAGGTAAGACTGTGCAGAAGAGAGTACAACACAAAGAAGAATCATTGAGGGATTCTGTAGAAGCTCTGCCAAGAGGGCATTGAGCGAATGCATAGGATGCATTAGGAGAAGAACTCTATTTCGAGTTCGGAAAGAAGACATTATCACTAAGGATTCTGGAAAACTTTGCTAGGAGGGCATTGCGTTGGTGCAGTTGTGCACAGAAAGAACTCTTGTTTGAGTTCAGAAAGGAGGAGAACTATCAAGAGGAAGACATTCACAGGGTTACTGAACACCCTGCAGACTCAACAAGGAGTGCTTGAGAAGGAAGTTGCTAGGGGGCATTTACATCCCTTCAAGGAGAGAAAGGGGCATAAACCATTAATATCCAAGTAGTTGAAGCTCAAGGAGGACAAAGACCTATGCAAGGAGTGCGCTAGGAAAACACTCAAGTGAAGTGTTGATAGACAGTCACCCAAAGGCTCGTCAAGCATAGGGAGTGTGCATGGAGTGAACTTGTCTCAAGTTCAGAAAGCTCAGGAGAAACAGTGCCTTTGCACATGGAGCAACAAAAGAAAGGAGTGCAGAGTTTGAGAAACCTTTGAGGTTTCAGATTCGACAAATCTCGAGAGGGACAACATCCTTAGAATATAGGCAGGAGCCGAGGATACAGGTTTCATAGCAGGAGAAAAGTCTGAGACCTTTGAAGCATTTGAAATATTCCAAGTTCAAGAGGAAGCACAACTAGTGTTAGATCAGCTAGAGAAAAAAAGATATGGACCATTGAATCTACATTGAGGCAAGCAGGAGGAAAGTGCGTAGGAGAAAGAGATATGGGCTGCTAGATTTGGGTGCATGGACCGATAGCCATTGGATCCAGGAGAAGCTGCATGAGGTTTAACCCTCGTATGTGAAGAGGGAACGAAAGTCCTATTTCGGAATTTTGGCTACTGGAAGATACAAAGGGCAAGAGTCGGGACTCTTGAGCCATGAAATCTCAAAAGGATCGTGACCATCCAATAGGAGGACACATGGCGAGTGGTCGAGGTTTTATGGAAATTCTCGAAAGGAGGATTTCAGCATTTCGACTATCGAGAATGAAAAGGGTAAGAGTTAGGAATTCTTGACTCTTGAAATCCTAAAAAGACAAAAGATGTTGGATCAACAGAGGCTATGAGCCGTTGATCCCAGTTTGGAGTAGAAGACCAGCATTTCAGGGTTTGGTACTTCGATATTTCGGATACTGGGAGCTTGAAGGGGCATGGAATTGTTGCAGCCGGGATCGCGAAATCTCGAAACACAAAAACCCAAAAGAAGATGGAGGAATAATGTCAGGATACGGAATAGGGTCAACCATATTGCATTTCAGGATTCAGATTTTCGGCCATCCCGAGGACAAGAAATCGGGCACTTTAGTGTTGGAAACCCCAAAGTCCCAAAAGTGATGTATTGTTGGAGTGGGACTATGGTCATGCATTTAGGTAGTTCAGGGTTCGGATTTCCAGAAGTTCCAAGGACAAGAAGTCGGGGCGCTTGGTGTTAGAAATATCGAAGTCGTGAAACATGACGTGAATGTGGAGAAGGGCTGTGGTCATGGAGAACGCAATCGCATAGACTGGAATTTTGACATTTCAGAGTTCGAGGAATTGAAGGTTAAAGAAACTTGACATCAGAACTCCTGAAATTGTGAAACCCAAAATCCTTTTTTGGAAAGGGTTGCGGTCATGTCTAGTGGCCATGTAGAGGTGAAGACTCACGCCTGGTGCATTGCTTGTGCTAGTGGATTTTTTGTGAAGGACCTGTGGATTAGATTCTTGGGATTCTGATAGGGACTCGAGGGATCCGTTTCGGCTCAAGGAAGAATTCGAGAATGATCCTAAGACTAGGAGGTCATGCAAAACCTTCAAAGGCAGGGGGTGATGCATCAGTGTGGTATCAGAGCTTGATTTTATGTGTATATTTCAGGCAGAATGAGCTAGAGGAAGAAAATTCCCAATTTGCTAGGTGGGCAAGGAAAAGGAGATGAGACTGTCTGATAGTACCGAGAGCTCAGAAGTGAGTTCATGTCAGTAAGGAGTGATGATAGAGATGAGATCAATTGATCTCATAGACTGACAGGAGGGACAAGGGGAAATCTCATATTTCCAGGAGGGAAAGGGAAAGCACATGAGGCCATGTGAGAGTCTCATGAACTCAGAGGTGAGGACGGATTAGCGAGAGGATATGATAGAGAAGGAAGATCAAAAGAGAATTCTAATGATTTGGGGAATTAAGATATTCCTACCACATAGCTCAGTTGAGGCCAACGAAGGTGTTGTAGATGGAGCAACAACAGAAAGACAGCCAACAGAGACTGTCAAAGAAGAGGAAGAAGTGGAGAAGACACTGTTGTTTTCCCAAGGAGAAGAAGAAGAGCATTCGGAAGAATAGCTCCAAATTTCCAGCGAGGAAGCCGAAAAGGAGATGACTGCAACACTGGAGCTTGTAGCAGAAGAAGATGAACATTTGCTGAAATGGCTCAAAATTTTCAGCAAGGGAGCTGAATAGAAAGTAACTGTAGTAGTGGAGAATACAGAAGTAGAAGAAGAGGAAATAGACAACATATATATATTTTTTCTGTGTGAATATATTGAAGCCTTGGAGAGAAGGGTGAAGCTGTAGGGCATGCACATCCAACAGATCAGGTTGGAGACAGAAAAAGAATTCCAGTCCCAGGAGCAGCTGGAAAAAGTTGGACTTGAGCTAAGACAAGTAGAGGTGACAGTCAAGTTGCAATAGGAAGAAGCTAAGCGAAAGATTAGTAATGAGATTGCAGAGCTAGAGTTTGTAGCAGAGTGGCCACTCAGTGCCACAAAGGTAAATTAATATAGTATGGGAGATCAGGTATATCTACCCCCTGACACGGAGGAAGAAGTGCAGTAGAGACGACTGCATAAAGAGAGCCAGCCACTGGAGTAGATGGAAAATGTAATTGAGGAGATCAGAAGGCTAATGTTGAGGTCAGTGGTAGAAACTACTAGCGAGGGGAAGCTGAGCAGAGGAGAACCTGCAAGAGAAGCAAGAAGGATGTAGTAATAGCAACAAGGCAGTGGAGTAGATGGACAGCTCCAAAGAACTGTTTGGGATCCAGGTGGATTTCAACAAGGATGCTGGGAAGCTCATGAGCAAGAGATCATGAATTTTTCACACCAGAGGAGTATGATGCAGGAGCATCACTCCAAGCCAGTTACACACCAACCAACAAGCACATCCAAGTGCCCATTTGATGGGAGAGAGAAGCACAACCTTCTCGATTTTCAAATTTTGAGAATGTAATTAAATGTTGTGAGGCTAGTAGAGCCAAAAAGCCATGCATATGCACAGGATTTAGTAAACGTTTCCTTAAATGGGTTGTAAGGCTGAGATCTAGATCCAATTCAGACTAGACAACCATTCAATATAATTGAATGTAAATTAATGAGAGTAGGTGAGGATGGAGGGAAGAGATCGAGGAGCCCCTCTTTGTAAAAATATCTTCTTTGTATCTAGTAGTTAGCTTTAGAAGGGGAGAAGAGAGTCAAGACTCTGTTGCGGTCTGAGCTCGAAAACATTGTAATCAAGCATTCTTGATAAATACAAACAGAGCAGTTTTTCCTACATGTTGTTATCCACATGTTTATGAGTTCATGAATGAATGTCTTTATGCTTTGATGATATGTTGTAGATGTATGTTAGGTATGCATTTGCAGGGATAGACAGAATTTACTGTCTGTGAGTTCTTTAATTCTAGGTTTGGGTTCTTTGAGGCTTCATGTAAGAGGTTGCATGACAGAATACCGTGGGTTTTGTAACCCAGTTCCAGGAGGGTGCACCAGACAAAGACGTGCCAGGAGGGCACACCAGAGGAAGTCATTGACTCAAGGAGGAAGCCTCAAGGTTCTTGAACACCTTCGAGGTAACACTGTGTAGAGAAGAGCACAAGACAGACTAGAATCATTGAGGGATTCTGTAGAAGCTCTGCCAGGAGGGAATTGAGTGAATGCACAGGATGCATTAGGAGAAGAACTCTATTTCGAGTTCGGCAAGAAGACAGAATCACTGAGGATTCTAGAAAACTCTGCCAGGAGGGCATTGAGTTGGTCCATGTGTGCATAGAAATAACTCTTGTTTGAGTTCAGAAAGGAGAAGAAGTGTTAGGAGGAAGACCTTCACAGGGTTACTTGACACCCTGCAGACTCAGCAAGGAGTGCTTGAGCAGGAAGTTGCCAGAGGGCATTTACATCCCTTCAAGGAGAGAAAGGGGCAAAGACCATTGAGGTTGGAGTAGTTGAATCTCAAGGAGGACAATGACCTGTGCAAGGAATGCACTAGGCCAACACTTGAGTGAAGTGTTGATAGACAATCGCCCAAAGACTCATCAAGCACATGGAGTGTGCATGGAGCGAACTTGTCTCAAGTTCATGAAGCTTAGGAGGAATAGTGCCTTTGTGCATAGAGAAAGAGAAGAAAGGAGTGCAGAGGTCGAGAAACCTTTGAGGTTCCAGAGTCGACAAATCTCAGGAGGGATAGCATCCTTAGAATATAGGAGGGAGTCGAGAATATAGGCTTCACAGAAGGAGCAAAGGCTGAGACCTTTGAAGTGTTTGAAGTCTTCCAAGTTCAAGAAGAAGTGCAATCTCAGGAGGAAGCATAGATGCCATTATATCAGTTGGAGAAAATGAGATCTAGACGATTCAGCCTATGTCCAGGCAAGCAGGAGGAGAGTGCATAGGGGAAAGAGATCTAAGGTGTTAGATCTAGGCACATGGACCGATAGCCATCAGATCCAGGAGAAGCTGCATGAGGTTTAACCCTCGTATGTGAAGAGGGAACACAAGGACTATTTCGACATTTCGTCTACCAAAATATACAAAGGGCAAGAGTCAAGACTCTTGACCCATGAAATCCTGAAAGGAACGTGACCATCTAACAGGAGGATACGTGGCAAGAGATCTAGGTTTCGGGGAAATTCCCGAAAGGAGGATTTAGTATTTCGGCTNATCGTCAAATCCCAAAAAGACACAAGCCGTTGGATCAGGAGAGGCTATGATCCACTGATCCAAGTTTGGAGTGGAAGACTAAAATTTTGGGGTTTGGTACTCTGGTATTTCGGATACTGGGAGCTTGAAGGGGTAGGGATTTGTTGCAACCGGGATCGCGAAATCCCAAAATACGAAAACCCAAAAGAAGATGGAGGAATAGCGTCGAGCTACGGAGCATGGTCATACATTTTGGCAGTTTGGGGTTTGGCTTTCTGAAAGTTTTGAGGACAAGGAGTCAGGGCACTTGGTGTTAGAATTTTCAAAGTCATGAAACAAGGAGTGGATGTGGAGAAGGGCTGTGGTCATGGAGGATGCAATCGCATAGACTAAAATTTCAACATTTCAACATTTCAAAGTTTGGGGAATCAAAGGGTCAAGAAACTCGACATTAGGACTCCCAAAATCATGAACCCTGAAATCCCTTTTCGGAAAGGGTCGTGCTCATGTATGGTGGATGTGTGGAGGTGAAGACTCACTCCTAGTGCATTGCTTGTGCCGGTGGAGTTTTCGTGAAGGACCTGTGGATCAGATTCTTGGGATTTCGATAGGGACTCAAGGGAGTCACTTCGGCTCAAGGAAGATTTCAGGAACGATCCTAAGACCGGGAGGTCGTGCAGAACCTGCTGAGGTAGGGGGTGTTGCATCACAATGAAATAAATGAAATCAATAATTCTAATTGTAAAATGAAGTTTCTATAAGAATAATAGTACCGGAGCAACTAAAATGAAACATATAAAAGGAAATTCTCTTTTTATTTAAAGCAATCTAGGTTTATTGGCTAACTAGCGTAATGATAAACCTGGAATTTCAATCACTATTAATCATTACACTTCATTTCAAGTATGTAGGAAGAGAGTCCCATGACTTAAATATTAGTTAACACTCATTACACAACCTGTATCAAGATCTGAAATCAAAAGTGCACCCAAAACGTATGCAAGGTCTGTCTTATAGTTTCCCAATAGATAATATCGTTACGACCTTTGCATTCTTTGGATTGACAGGAATGGGGATAGAATTTTTATATCCAACAAATAATCTAGGTTGGAACCTAGAGTCTCATTGCTTAAACCTGGAACGATAAGTTCTGGTAACACTGTAAAGGAACCAGAGTACCTTTTATATGAGAGAACGTCAAGAATCCTAAAGCTTTCGAATACTCCAACCCTGTAAAGGAAACAAGAAATTTTCAATTAAGTAACTATGTAGGAGTAATAGGTCTCTCTTATATGAACACAAAATTTAAATTCCGGGTTGGATTGATTTAAAGAGACAAACACATAAAGTTCAGGATCACACGTAACTTGGGGCCACGGTACCGGTCGCATTGTCTCCACGCAGTGGACGAAGTCTTACATCGAATGGAAGGGAGAAGTGGGCCAAAGTCAACCTAATGGGTACCCTTTCAAAAACCAAGGATCCCATCATTAGGTCATGATAAATAGTTTCTTTGAATATCTTTATACCAAAAGAATATCAAAGAAAATTTTCTAATAATTAAAATGAACAGGAAGTGCATAACGAAGTCCATTCCATGACTTTATACAGATATAATTCACAATACAATGCTCAAAGACTTAGCACAAAGTTATCCCTATGCCAAATACTTTCTGAATGATAGTTTCCACCTTTAATGAATGATAATAATAGTATGGATATCCTAGAACAAGGGTTTCCTTAGATTTTTGTATTGTCTGTTACAGAACATATCCATATAATGAATTTATTCTATTTACATATTTCCCAAACATCTATTTATATATGGCTATGCCGAATGAAAATACATAAATATTTCTGAGGGAAAATTTACAGTTGTAAGAATCATCTACTAGTTGGGAAAATGGAGGACCCTGAGTAAAACTCAATACAAAATATCCAACCAAGACAAAAATGTTATTAAAACCTATCGAATGGAATTGCCTTAACTTGGATAGAATATAACATGTAGTTTACAATGTGGTTTCTACCCTATCGATATAACTTCAGGGCTAGAGTCCTTGTGAAGTATCACAGAGAGTCAACACCAAATAATGACGTAGAATAATGAAAAAATGTAGGGGACGACGAGCCCTAAGAATAAACTACATATGAAAAAACATACTTTTGCAGATTCATTGGAAACAGAAATAAAAAGAGAAGAATGTTGAGTCCTTTCATGAATATTGAGAATACAGAAAACGATAGTGAATCCACTTACCAGTAGTGAGAACACTCCAGGGTTTTTCGAGGAGAATAAGGATAAGGGGGTAGCTTAACTAAAAGTCATCATAAATGTTACAGTGCATAGGGTTTATTCCACTGTAATGAAAAAACTAAGGTGCCACTCAACTACCAAAATACAAGAACATTGTGAAACTTACTAGGGCGGTCGGTTAGAGATGTCTACCTCCATCAGGGAATTCGTCCATGGTGCCACTCCCCTCGCCAATAAACTAAATCGTACGGCTAATTTCAGAGAACTTTACAAATGACAAAAGTAAAACTACTATAACCCTAAATAACTCATAGCACAGAGAGTGAATGCTTATGGTATGAAGGGAGGCTCGAGCCATGTGATGGAGTAGAGTTGGCGTGTCCATATTGGATGAAAGGTCAGGTGATAGCCTTTGTTATTCGCATACACAATGCCTCCATTAATGGTCGGTTTAGAGGCTTAACTCTTGTCTGACATTAACCTTTCCTTTCAGATTAAATGGGATAGGAAGTAAAGGGCAGTTTCCTTAGTGACTCAACCTTATGAAAGTTGTTAACTCTAACTACTATTAGTTCAGTTAGTACATTATTTAGTTGAGACATTGTTTAGATTAGGTAGAGTTAAAATAATTGTTATCATGGGGTATTTGAACCAGAAAACCTTTATATTGATTATGCCTGAAAGATCTTTACCCAACCAATAAATTATCGGGGATGCATTTTGATGAATTTGGCCTTAAAAGGAAATGTCAAAAATATCATGTTAACCATCAACACTTCGCCAAGGTGTATAACCCCGACCCCAATATGTTATGCATGGTATATGAGTTTTCTTTAGAATAGTCATTTAAGTTTAACCTTGTGTGCAAGTATAGAAGTGTTCTAACTAGAGTAGAGTTTAGGACCATAAGTCCTAATACTATTATAGTTCTAATCCTATTATATTGTATACACACACACACACACACACACACACACACACACACATATATATATATATGTATATATATATATATATATATATATATATGAATGAATGATTAGCATAACTTTATAACTAAAAGGAAATGTTAGAATGTAGAGTAGAGTTTAGGACCATAAGTCCTAAGACAATTATAGTTCTAATCCTATTATATTGTATACTCATATATATATATATATATATATATATATATATATATATGAATGATTAGCATAACTTTATAACTAAAAGGACATGTTAGAATGTGGAGTTGCCCACTTAGGAACTTTGTTCAATGGGTGTGTAAATATGGGGTAGTAATGTCATCCTTGATAATCAGAAATTACGTAAACTTATTAGAGTTTAGCAATGGAGATAAAAGGCTACCTTCTTTTATTTACGAGTCAGTTTAAGGAATTTGGAGATTAATGTCCCTAAGATTTTTTTTTTTTGTATGAAAATTTTGAGGTACATTACATATGGTATCGAAGCAAAGGTTACAACACTTGGACCTTGAACAGGTCCAAATTAATTACTTAGCACATATTTCTATCTATGTAAAACTAACAAACCATTATTGTTACGAACAAAAAATTGTTTTTTGTTTTGGGTTAATCATGGAAGCCCAGGATGAAGCAGAAATTAGACTTGAGGGGAATCCTGAACAAAGACCTCCTGAAGATCAGAGACATAACAATGACGGAATCTCACATACCAAATTTTTGGAAATGATGAGGAATCTCATTATTGAGCTGCAGGTTTTCAAAGAAGACAATGAGAAACTAAAGAAGGCACAATAGGAACATCAGGAAATAAATGAAGTCTTGTTGCGTAGTATAGTGACAAAGAAAACCCCAAAGGATGATAACCAGGAAGAAGAGGTCAGTAAAAGGGCCTCCACAAATTATGGTCCTAAAGCATAAAAAGGGGACAACTCATCTGAAGGTACACCTTTAGCTGAAGATAAAACAAAAGCAGGAAGAAAAAGAAAACAGGTAGATAACCTTGAGGAAGAATTTAAGAAAATCAAATCCGCTACCTTTGATCGGGAATCCAGAACATGGGAGGAAGCTAAAGAATGTTTATTAGACATCAAGAAGTAGTTCAAGATATACAACTATCCCAGTAATATGAAAGTCAGAATGGCCATCTATAATCTGAAAGGAAAAGCCATCATTTGGTGGCAAGACCTGGAATTGGCCAAGGGTCTAAAGGAGAAATAGATGGAATGGTCAAACTTTAGAAAATACTTTAAGAAACGGTACCTATAAGAAATTTATTATGAAAGAAAAAACAAAGAATTTTATGAGCTATGACTTGGTCAAATGGCTATGGAAGATCTGATAAACAAATTCCTGGAATTACTAAGGTCCGTACCTTATATCCAGGAGGATAAAGTGAAAAATCAGTGGTTCCTAAGCTGTTTACCACAATATTAAAAGGATAGAATCAAATTTGATAATCCCAAGTCCTTGATTGAAGTATTTAGGAAATCCCAAATGCGTTACGGTCAGTACAAACAACGTTCAGAATTTCCCAAGTCTTGGAAAGACAAGAAACAAGACCGAATGAACCAGCGAAAGAAGGGATACCATTTAGCTCTTTATCATAATGCAGCAAAAGGATTTGCAAGGAAAGAATTTTACTCCAACAATCCAAAGACTCAAGGAGGTGGTAAGCCGATAAATATGGGAACAAAGAAGTTTGGCGAAAACCCCCGTGAACCATTAAAATGCTGGGAATGTGGAGAACCTCATCTAAGGAGGAACTATCCATGTTTGATTTCAACAACCAAAACTATTGTTCACAATTTACAAGAAGACTCTATAGTAGGGGATGTAGGAAGAAGCTTACATCGGATCAATGCATATGTGGATGGTCGTCAAGCTAACCACCAGTCCTCTATGGTGGAAATTGAAGGCAAAATCAATAACACTCGTATTTCTGTTTTAATTAATCCGTGAGATACATTAATTTATATCACTCCTGGTATAGTGGCATCAAATAAACTTAAGAAAACAAGACACGAAAAATCTTGGCTGGTACAACTAGCAACAGAAATGAAAAGAAAAGTTGTGGACTTTATTGTTGATTATGAGTTCAATTTAGGTGGTCAAAACATAAAGACAAATCTGAACATTCTATTGTTAGGATCTTATGACATAATTATCATAATGGATTGACTTTAAAGGAATAAAGCAGTGCTATATTGTTATGGAAAATCACTCAAGTATAAAGGAAAAAATGACACTGCTAGGACAGTTCAAGGTATACAAAAACTAGTCTCAGTTAGAGAGATTTCAGCAATGCAATTCAAGAAATGCATAAGAAAGGGTTGTCAATTATATGTCATCCAAGTAGTAAAATTGTTAGAAAAAGGAAATAAACCCAACTTGGAGGATTTTTCCTTTTTACATGAATTCAGTGATTTGTTTGTTGATGAGATACCTGAATTATTCCCATGGAGGGAGATAGAAATCTCTATCTACCTACTACCTGGTTCAACCCCTATCTCGAAATCACCTTACCGAATGAGTTTTCCGAAATTAACAGAACTAAAAATTCAACTACATGAATTATTGGACAAAGAATATATTAGACCAAGTGTTTGACCATGGGGAGCACCAATCCTCTTTGTGCAAAAGAAAGATGAAACTCTGAGATTATGTATCGACTACAGACAATTAAACAAATTGAATATTAAGAACAAGTACCCCTTACCTAGGATAAAAGATTTGTTTGATCAAGTAGGTGGGGCAAAGATTTTTTCGAAATTGGATTTATGATCTGGTTATCACCAGGTTAGGATAAAAAATGAGGACATAAGTAAAAAAACTTTTCGAACAAGATATGGACATTATGAATTTGTTGTTATACCTTTTGGACTCACTAATGTGCCAACCACATTTATGTGTTTAATGAACAGTATTTTAAGTCAATACTCAGACAAGTTTGTGTTGGTATTTATTGATGACATTCTAGTATATTCCAAAACAAAAGAAGAACATGAAGAGCACTGAAGGATAGTTCTGCAAACTTTAAGGAAGCACAAATTGTATGCTAAATTCGATAAATGTGACTTTTATCATAAGAAAATACAATATCTAAGACATGTAAATTATGAAGAAGGAATTATAATCGACCCGGGGAAAATAAGAGACATCATGGAATGATCGATCCCTAAGGACGTAGCGGACATTTGATCATTCATGGGAATCACTGGATATTACCGCAGATTTATAGAGGAAATTTCCAAAATTGCTTACCCTATCACATCACTACAAAAGAAGGGAACCAAGTTTAACTGGTCACAGAAATGTCTAGATAGTTTTAATAAGTTAAAGGAATTATTAACGAACACACCCATTTTAAAGGTAGAAGATCTAGACAAAGACTTCACCGTCTGTGTAGACATGAGTAAAGAAGGACTAGGTCATTTCCTAAATCAAGAATGGCACGTTATTTGTTATGAGTCCCAAAAACTAAAAGAACATGAATGAAACTATGTCACTCGCGACTTAAAGTTGGTAGTTGTAATACACACATTAAAGATGTTGCGTCACTACATAATGGGCATAAAGTTTCTGTTATTGACTGAAAACAATGGTGTGAAATTTTTGTTTAGTGAGCCGGACGTTAATGCAAGGCAAGCAAGATGGCTAGCCTTCTTTAGCGAATTTCACTTTGAGGTAAGACATATCAAGGGTAAGGAAAACAAAGTAGTTGATTATTTGAGCAGAAGAGTTCATGGGTTGTTTGAAATAAGCATTAGCAGGGAAGAAATCGATATTGAATAGAGGATAAAGACTGCAAGTATTAGCAACGAAAATTACACTAAAACAATGGCATAATCTCATAACATTACAGAAGATCCAGACAAAACAGATCTGAGTGTGGACAAAAATTGTCTACTATGATTTAAAATATATATATATACATACCATATTCGACAGAGTTAAAATTGACAGTTTTGGATGAAGTTCATAAGAAACCATATTCTGGTCACCCAAGATACCAAAAAATGATAACTGCACTAAGAAAGTTATTTTATTGGCCTAATATGAAGGGAGAAACAACAAAATACTTAGCTAAGTGTCAATATTGTCAATAGGTAAAATCCGAACACCAACATCCAGCCGACCTGTTACAACCCTTACCTATACTAGAGTGGAAATAGGAGACTATATCATTGGACTTTATTATAGGTTTTCCTAGAAATCAAAAAAATAATGATTCAATTATGGTGGTAATCAATAAACTTAGTAAGTCTGCACACTTTATTCCTGTAAGGTCTACTTTTAAAGATATTAACATCGTTGAAATATCATGAAATTTTTTTATAGACTGCATGATATTCCTAAAATGGTGATTTTGGATAGAGATGCAAAATTTAGATCTTCTTCTTGGAAAGAATTTTTTGCAGGGTTAAATACTAACTTGAATTTCAGCATGAGTTATCATCCACAAATGTATGGACAGACTGAAAAAACAAACCAAATCATAGAGGATATGATCTGCATGTACATAAGAACAAAACCAAGCAAGTGGGAAGACTACCTGCACTTGGCAGAATTTGCATACAACAATGGGTACCAAACATCAGCTAAGATGAGCCTTTTTGAAGTATTGTACGACATAAAGTGTACTAATCCAATTAGTTGGGATAACCCAGTTGACAGACTCATGGTTGGACCAGAGATGCTCCAGGAAATGGAGAGCATAGTAAGAAAAGTACAACAAAACCTAAAAGAGGCACAGGACAGAAAGAAAAGTTACACGGACCAGAAAAGAAGACACTTGGAATTTCAAGTGGGAGACTACGTATATTTAAGATTCAATTCCCAGAAAAGTTCACTAAAGCTAGGAAACTGTGCCAAGTTTTCACCCAAGTTTTGTGGGCCTTCGATATCTTAGCTCGAATTGGACCCGTAGCATGCCAACTTGCACTTCCTGCCAATCTAAAAATTGATAATGTATTTCATGTATCGTTGTTAAAGAATTATGTTCATGAACCTAATCATATGATCGATTGGAAGTTGGTGCAGGTGGAACCAGAAGGCAAGTTCCAAGTATAATCTCTATGCATTCTTGACAAGAGAGAAATAACACTTCGGAATAGAGCCGTCGTTGAGGTAAAAGTGCAATGGAAGCACTTTAGCCCTGAGGAGGCCACCTAGGATTTGGAGGGAGATTTGAAGAAATCTCATCTAATATTGTTCCAAGAAAGAAAAAAACATTGAGGATATTTTTATTTTGAAGGGGGAAAGGATGTAATATGACCAAAAATAAATTGTTTTTAAGTTTGAAAATTCTTAGGAAATTATTTCCGTTTTTGGTAAATTCGAAATTGGATTTTTTTTGCCATTTATGGAAATTTTGAATCTTGAATTTAGTTAATTGTAATTGACGATTATGACTATTGGGCAAAGATCTTGTTTGACCCAACTAACTATTTGACTATGACACGTGTATGAAACAAAATAATTTATAATTATTGTTGATGGACAAATGGAACAACCATGTTCGAATCAAC
>JASDQU010736193.1:71116-90002 GCA_032191745.1 Picea mariana
CAACATTGATAATCAGAAATTACACAAACTTATTAGAGATTATCAATGGAGATAAAAGGCTGCCTTATTTTATTTAAGAGTCAATTTAAGGAATTTGGAGATTAATGTCGCTAAGAATTTTTTTTTATGACAAATTTGAGGTACATTACATATATTCCGTTGGGGAAAATCCTATACTAAAAAATTCAATGTTATTAGAAAAATGTTCATCAACAATCTGTACTAAAAATAGTTGTGCATCAAGAAAATTGTCCTCCAAACTACTTGGTTCCTCTGCATTGGTTATCCTCAACAGATGATCTGTCCCTTTGTTCAATCTTCCAGGTTTCACAATGACTTCAAAATCAAAATCTTGGAATAACAAAAACCATCTGCATATTGTCCCCCCCAACACTATATTTTTGACCAGGTATTTAAGAGAAAATTGATATGTTAACATCTTGAAATTTTGTCCTAACAAGTAATATCTGAAATTTTGCAATGCATATACCATAGACAAACCTTCTTTCTCTATTGTATTATAATTTTGTTTTGACTCTGACAGTTTCCTTCTTGAAAATGTTATTGGATGATCTATGTCATCTTCTCCTGGTTGTGTTCATACTTCTCAAAGTTCTATTGAAGATGCAGTCACATGAACATGGAACTATTTTGACCAATCTAGAAACACCATAATTGGTGTTGACGCCATTTTCTCCTTCAAGATGTCGAAACTCTGTTGGCACTCATCATTCCATTGAAAATTGATATCCTTCTTTAATAACTTCTCCATGGGCACAATAATCTGGGTATAGATCCTTATGAACTTACTACAATATCCTATATGACCAAGTGTAGCTCTCAATTCACACACTAACTTAGGTGGTGGTAAATTAACAATAACAACAATCTTGGAAGGATCAACCAATAGGCCCTTACACACCACATGCCCTACAAAATTTCCAAATGGTACACTGAATATGCATTTCTTAATGTTAATATATATATTTTACACTGTCTACACATGTCTAGCATCAATAGTAAAATTTCAACATGACCTTTCAATCATATAAATATTGTCGAATCATCTAGATAAACCACCAAAAAATTATGTATAAAATCTTTAAATGCAACTACCACTACTCTTGAAAAAATAGCAGGCAAATTATTCAATCCAAAAGGAATTACTATGTACTGACATGAACCCCATTCTGTTGAAAACATAGTCTTATGATGATTCTCTGGTGCTATTTTGATATGGTGATACCCTGAAAATCCATCATTAAATGAGTATGCTTATTGTCCTCCTACATTATCCAATACCTCATATGTAAATGGAGTAGGTAAGGGATCATGTATACAAGCGTCATTCAACTTCCTCAAGTCTACACAAATTTATATTCCCCCTTTCTTCTTCTCTTGAACTACCTTAGAACTATTCCACTTAGATTCTTGAACAGGTTCTATTATACCATCCTCTGACATTTTGTCAATCTCTTCCTCCACTTTCTATTTATATATTGGATTCAATCTATATGGTCTATGTCTTATTGGTATGGAATATAGTCTCAAGGGAATATTCATCTCTCTAAGCTCTCCTTATACCCCTTTCATCTATGAAAATGTTGTTGGAAATAAATCACTATAATTGCGGAATAACTCCGTTATTCCTTCCACTATCTGATTATCCCAATAGTCACCAATAATTTTCATCTTCGGATTCTCTTCTTTTCCAATATTTACCTTATTTATCTTTTGTGGTGCAGGAAATTATTTTGACTCTAACTTTGGATAGTCTACTTCTCTTTCCCCTTTGAATTTTGTAATCTGAATATCGCACGGGTTTTTCTTCTGCTGGATCACATTTTGTGACGTGGTAATAATGTAGCAATTGTCTAACTATCTTTTGATTATGGTTTTGATAAGTGGTTACAATTTAAAATTTAGGTTCTTCAAATATCCTCACTTTTATCGAATTAATTTATTTATCTATCTTTGGACTCTCATGTTCAAATGCAAAGGTGATCATAATGTTCTGCTACAAATATTCTCAATTTACAATTTCTATATGCATTTCCAATTCAGTATCTCAATTTCTTGGTATTCCTCCCGATGTATGAATAAATTGACATGGCCAGTTCTCTGGTGGTAACAATCTCCATTGGGTTATGCATCTATCTATCTGTTCTCTGGGCTATCCTATTCCATCATATTTCTCCATATATTTGTTCTCCCATTATGCACCAAATCTAATGCGTAGTAATCTTTTGCATTGATACCAATTGTGAATCTACTCTTTATGAGTGCCCCACCATTGTGCAAGTGTTTCTTTCAATGAAATATATAAAGTTGGTAACCTCTAAATTTCCAATACTTCCAAATAAAAATTTGTTAAAAATTATTCTAATTCATTTAAGCCATAAAATGTTGGATGTTGTCTTACCTTTGTTCCAACCAATCTTAGTGTGTGTTTCATTCTTGCACATCTCTTGGTAGATATCTCATGTAAGAGTTGTTGTCAATTCTCCAATCCTGTGTCAGAATACGAAGTACAAGAACTAATGCTTATCCAACTAAGAATTCCATCTGTTGTTGGGTTAATGTAATCTTCCTTGAGCATGGTAGTTATATAAAACCAATTTATCTCTTCTATAATGAAGTTTTTTTTCACCGGTTTAACATATCTACCACCTTTTGAGGAATCTAAGTGTTCTATGACTCTATATTCTCTCGATTCAAAAATCACTTTCCTGATCTTCATGTTGATTATATCCTGATTGTCAAATGCTCAATCTAGTCCCAACAATGTTGGGTAAGGTGTAGTATTATCCACTATATCAATTACCTCAAAGTCCTCCATAGTGTGTACACCATATAAATCTATTGGTATGTCATTCAATGTACCAATTGGTATCACCCTATGTGGGTTTTCTAATTTTAGTTGAATAGGTGAATATCCTTGTGTAGGTTCCCCCATGCATTCCCATGTTTTCTTAGAAAAAACATTTACTTCAAACCCTAAATCTAATATGATATCACCCATGTTAAAGTATCCAATATTTTCATTCAATTTAAATTCCTCATTTGTTCTTGTCTTCCTATAGACAAGATTTACTTCCTTCTGTTCCAGTTGTATCTCTTCTCAAGAATTTCATTTTTCTAACAAACTTTAAAACATTTGTATAAATTTTCTAGTAACTTCAAGAAAGACCCCAAAAAGTTTCTTAGATTAATTTCTTGTTCTTATGACTGATCTATGATGGCGTCATCAAATGGATGAGGCATTTCTTATACTGGCACATCATCGTGTGTCTTTGTACCTGAAGTAGAATCAATATTCTCCTACAAAATATCTTGTCTATCCTGCTTGAATTTCTCTTTTTCTTTGCACACGTCAAAATGTTGTTGAGTTGTTGTATTATTTTTAACCCACTGTTGTTGATCCTGATTTTGATTTTCCACATATTCTCTTGTCTTGGTAACTATATTGATATTCTTCCCATCATCTTCTTTATTTTCTGTAGCAATCCATTAAACACTTTTGTTATTATGGTTCCTCTTTTCCTGTATCTTTATCAGATGTGTCAGACAGTCTTTTGTATTATGATATGTTGCATGAAAATACATGCATGTCGTGGGTGGTAGTGTACAATCCCTTTCATAATGTCCAGGTTGTTGATAATTGTAACATGTTGTTGGTCCTCTACCTCTTCCAAATCCTCTTCCTCAACGACCTCTTCTTTTGAATCCTCCTTTGTTTCCTTGATTATCTCTGCATGGTATATTATACTGTGGTACTTGATTATACCAAGGTGGCACTGCAAACTGTTGTAAACTATTATACTATGGTGGAATTGTAAATTGTTACATGTTATTGTACTGCTACGCAGGTTGACTCGTCATTGGTTCAACCTGCATCTATATGCATATGAGGTACTCTCCTTCATCATTTCCAAGGTTTGAAAATTCCTTGTCCTCATGTCCTACAAACTTGCAAAAATTGTAGAATGTACTCTCGGACATTGTTTGGTTATTTTTCATCATGGGACAGTGATAGGAATCATGTCCATCTGTTATACATATTTCACACCATGGTTCTCCTGTGCATAAGGGATTTGAAAATCCTTGTCCCAACTATTGTGAAAATGTTGGGCACTCATTCATACGATGTCCTTTTGTTCTTCATAAGGTAAACCAAACAACTTCCCTCTTCTCCTTACCTTTGTTCTGATTCAACTGAAATGTGAAATTCTTTAGATCTATTCCCATATCTTTTACAACTATATCTGTATGTTTATAGTAATTTTCTTCCAATTCTAAGGATTCTTGCATAGCCTCATCCTGAGTTTGGAACTTCTATTTCCTCAATGGATATTTAAAAACTACCAATAATAAATTAATGAATAGGCACCTATGTTGCATATATGTTATAGGATACTTTAACTTATCCTTCAATCGCTTTAACTTTTAATCAATCTCCCAAACTCAATCTCCTAGATTTTGTTTAATTTATATCATTTCATTCATGTACGTATCCTATGAACTTGGTCACTGGAACTCATTGACTAATTTCTTCTTCACATATGTGATAATTGTAGGTGCTCCTTCTGGACTATCTACCTCAATTCGCATATACCAGTCCAGTGTGCAGTATTTGAATGTAATTGCAAGCTGTGTTAATTTTGTATCTTCATCCATGATTTGTTTAGCTACCCAAATATTCTCACAAATAAATAAATGTTTCTCTGGGTCCTCTAACCCTTTTTCATGAAACTATGGTAACTGAATAGTTGGATCCTATCCTTCCATTGCAAATTTTGTTGTACTACCTCCTCCACGTAGTCTAGATAATTGACTACTTCTAACTGAATTTTTACCTCCACTTGAATTTCCCATGTAACCTCATCCTACTAAACTCCTTCTTCTACTGATTGTTGGTTGTATAACTGGTTCGTTCTCTTCAGATTTATTAATCACACACGGGGTTGTGGTTTCCACACTAATTCTGATATGGAATGGAGATTCTTCTTCTACAATGGACCCTTGACCTCTGGTTCATAGGATTTCCTCAATATTCCACATAGCACAGAGATCCTCTAGCTCCTCTTCATCACTGTCCAATCCCTCTCGCTCAGATACTTCCATGTTTTTATTATTTATCTTATACTGGTAGGGTCTTCTATTGCATGTTGTTCCCACTTTGTCCATTATTTCCTTTATCTGATATTCATCCATCGTAATGGGGTCCATTTCTTCCTTCTTCTGACCTATATCTAGGTCCTTCTCCATATCTCATATCATCCTTCATACTTCCCCCAGTCTCCCCATGCACGCAAAGTAATTTAGTTTTCTGACTCCATTTTCATCACTCCCTTATCATGCAGTAAAATATTGATCAACATGTAGAGTATTCGAATATACCTCCCTCTTGGTCCCTTCAAAAACTCCTTCTTTGCAACAGTGTAAGACTTTGCAGTCATGATTGCAAACTCAGTAATAAATCATGTAATAATGTTGTCTAGCCATAAATCCACTGTGTGCATGAATTTATTATGAACTCTTTCTGGATGCATAATGTTCTCAGTAGTCCAATGTACTGGTCTTATCTGATTAGCAGGATGATTGTCCCTTAATATCAGTATACACTCCTACAGAAACTCTAGGAAATAAAAGAAAATATCCTCATGAAGGCTAGTAAATACATAGCTTTGCAAATACTAATGCAGAGTATACTTGGATCTTCTATTTTCATTGTTTTCAAACTCAAGCTCTGTTTTTTCCAACCATATTTCAATATCCTTCTTGGTTGGATTCCATGGCCTGAACATCCCACTCTAATACTACATTCTCTTCACTGTCCTTCTCAACAAGTCCCCTCCAAACTATTATTCTAGGTTCCATCCAACAACATAACCATATGTTGGATGTTTGGACTGACCTAGGTTCTACTTTAGGTTTCAAACAAAAATCTCCAAACCATCATCCCTTATGGAGACCAAAAGACAACACTACGCATAGAGTGCACAATGAAGTCTCACCCGAGATGGATTTATGGGTGACTGTAGGACCTAGATGTGTGCATCCTTGGAAGGGAGGTTATTGTGGGGATGTTAGAAATGATTTATAATTCAACATATACCATATCTAATATTATAACATATCATCATAACTAGATCTAGTATCTACCATTATGTAATCTTATTCATTCATTAAGCTTCATTATGCAGTAAATATCATGACTATTCTAGTGCGCGCTACATTTTACTACTACAAATTCATCCATTTAGCTTAAAGAAGAATAACTCAAGAAACCATTCCACACAAACACACACATTTTACCGTGGTTCACCCCCCCTAGGATACGTCCACAAAGATTTGACATTCTTCACCATTTTATTATTCTTCATAAAATTCATAGTGTTGTGTGCATTACATCCATGTATAGATGAAGTTATTGATAATAGTGAGGCTGACAAGATTGCACCAAGATTGACAACTTGCAACCTTACCCTCAATTAAAATGTATATCTATCTCTAAAAAATAGACTCATCTCCAAAACTAGATCAACTACTAGATCACTAAAGCAATAAATCAACACACAATATACAAACTAGATATCCTTTGATCTTACAATACACATTTATACTATAAAAATGGGTTAAAACCCAATACATCAATGACCAAAAACCTAACCCACAAAACCTAAGTGAGTTAGGTTTTTCCACTTTCTAACTTCTTTCACGTGGTTGATCCGCGTCCTTCTTCCTTTGACTTTATGACTTCCTCATGCTACTTTTCCTTGTTATCTAGTGCACACTCCTTTTCTATTCCCTTTCATAACTGGCTTCCTATATATTTGTCTTGCTTCCAAAAATGGTCTGCACCAACAATATCCCTCATTCACCTCCACAGACACTAGTGAAGGTTTTGGGTCAAGCATCTGGAAGCATCCATTCCAACTCCATCTCTCACCATGAGGCCTTCTTGATTCATTATCGAAACTAGATCAATTTGAAACTATAGCCTACGTAGACAATTTTCTCTTACTCATCCTTGACCACAATCAGAGCTTGTTTTGAAAACCGATGATTTTCTCTTACTCATCCTCGACCATAATCAGAGCATGTTTTGAAGACCGATGATTTTCTCTTACTCAAACTTTCTGCCTTGATAACATGCAGTATTTAGCTCAAGGATGAGCCAATTAATAGTGGTGGGAGATTGTTGGCACCAAATGTTTTGGGTTCATTTCACCCATGCAAAGAAATGAAGTTGTGCCTTATCATTGAAAATTTTATGCGTTCTTAGGGTAATGCGAAAAGAATGACAAGGAATGCACACTAGAACAAATTTTGATAGTGTATGACAGGCCTAAAATATTATCAAATGTGTGTTGATCCCAATTTTGATGTGAACCATAAATGAAGAGGAGACATGTCGAAATAAATAAAATAATCATCGAGAAATACTCTTGAATGATTACTAACAGTAGCAGAAGGGATCGTAGAACAAGAAAAATATGAGCTAGCAGGGAAGTTAACATTTCCTTGATTATTGAAGCCTACATTTACTACAAGTAGGTGCTAGAAGCATGCGATGTAGTTTGTCAGTAGAACAAGTGGAGCAGAGGAAAAATAGATAGATGTCTTAGGGAGATAAAGCTATACAAGAAGAAACAACATAAAAAATGGGGCTAGCTAGATATTTATATGAGATTCACTGAGTTGTTGGTATCTAGGTCACTCTAAGCCTATTGCAATATTGTAATGATTTTGAATATAATGTTGATTATGTCATATATCTAGAGTCCTGAGATAATGCACATTGCAAAGTATGTTCTAATTTTATGGATTTATATAAACGAACATATGAATTTATGTGGTTTTCATATATAGTCTGCTTAATGTATTCCTTTTTTGTAACAGGATGACTATGGTAATAAATATTTGGTAGTTCTAATCAATTCTTTCTCTATCATGTATTATTTGGATATGGGTTTTTATTTATTCTTCCTACTAACTTGTTAACTATGAGTTGCATGAATGTTGGCCCTGATGCACCTATGTGGGTTTAAGCCTTCAACCATGTCATAAGACCCTATGGTCTTTGTGATCCTCTCTGCATCTCAGTGAGACCCTCCTTGGCCTTGTAAAATGATTGATATGCTGATGCACTGGGGTTTTGGGTGGTCAACTTTGGAAGAATCGTATGTCTAAACTCCCTAAAATTAAGAAGGACTCACGCAAGCAAGGAACAAAATGCCAATATAAACCCCATGGTGAAATCAACGGTAAGATAAAGAAATATTTGATATGAAGATGATGTAGTTTATATGATTGAATCATATACAACTCAGGAAGACATAAAAAATTCAAGAAACATGTGTAGACTAAGAAGACAAAAGATGATGTAGATGAAGAAGAATAAATTTTAAGACAACTCAAGACATTCAGATTGAATCATAAGCATTGATTAAGGGGGAGTATGAAGGAATGAATCATACTTATGATATAATGAAATTTCTTTTAATGAAAGTAGAATGATTGTAGAAGTCTACATATGATCAAAGATGAGGACAATGAGGGAAATTGTGGATGGAGATTATATAGAACCTGCTGGAGATATTGATGGAGATATTGAGAAGATAGTTATGGAGATGTTTGTATCAATTATATATACTGTAAGAGAACCTCAATGATATATAATGAGGACTCACACTACAAAAAAAGTTATTGACTTAACAAGAACTTTGACCTCAAAACGTGAACTTTGACCTCAAAACGCGAATTTAATGAAAAGTGGTGCTAGTGGTAGCACTAGTTTTTCAAACGGGGTCAAAATTACAACATTTTTCAAGAATGGCCTTCAAAATTCATATAGTAGCTCAGATTAACCTTAAAATCGACACCTAAATAAAAAACGATGTGACACAAATAAAAATATTTTTTCAAAATGTTAAAATTATAGATAATTTGAAATCGTATTTTTAGCAGTTGGTACCATTAAAATCGAAACCTCAAAATCAACCATCAAATTGAAAAGTACTGCTATCGGTAGCACCCATTCTAAAATTGGGGTATTAAAATGACACATTTGTTTAAAGTGGTAAAATAAATCATAATTACTATAAATAAAATCATAAAATCAACCCTTAAGTAATGACCTTTTAAATCTTAGTTTATCGCTCGAAGAAAAATATAATACATAATTCCATAAAAACAATACATTTAAAAATATATATTCAAAACTCAAATTTGAAAAAAAAATAAACATTAAATAATATGTAGAAAAAAAAAAGTAAAAAACATGAAAAAAATTAAAAATTCCCCAAAAAACAATAATTTATGAAATATATAAACATTTAAAAAAAAAATCAAAAAATCATTGATACCTAAAAACAATATGAAAGAAAGAAGAAGTCAAAATTAAAAAAAATATTCAAAAAATATATAAAATAAAAAAAATATTCAAAAAATTACTAAAACTACCTAAGGAGATTTGTAATTCCTTACATATTCAACATGCAGTTCAAACATGGGATATCAAATTATATCTCTATGGTTTTGAACGAGAATACTATTTCTATGTGGTTTTGAATGAGAATAACACTTCTCTATGGTTTTGAAATTATATCTCTACGGTTTTGAGTGGGAATAATACTTCTCTTTGGTTTTTTCCTTTTCTTACCCATAATAATCTCTGTAGTTTCTCTGGAACTTCTCTGTTGTTTTCATAAATAATTCTTGGCTTCAACTAGTTGAGCAATTGGACATGTGAAATGAGGTGAGTCACTTTTTACTTTGATTCAATTTTAATTTAAAATATATTTATTATATATTAATGTAAAGAAATTTAAATATTATTTATTTATTTTTTATTTCATGTTTCATAAGTAAAAGTTGATTTGAGAGATAAAGTCAATCCAAAATAATAATTGTTACATTTGTTTTCTTGTTTTCAATATGAACACTCCACCACCTATTCCAAAAACTCATCCTAATAGGGGCAGGCCTCCCAAAATCACCTTAGAGGCCCTTTACAATTATATGAAATCAATAGAAAAAATATGAGAAGAGAGATATTCGGAAATCTTAGAGTTATAAACATTAGAAAAAATGAGTGAAGAAAGAGACGTAAAACTCCAAATAGAGATAGAGGAAATGATTGATAAAAATATTAAAGATACCATTCAAACTCAAATAGAGGATAGATTATTAGGGTTAAGAGTGAATTGCATACAATGAAGGAGAGGATTCAAGAAATGGAAAAACATAAACAATCAACCCAAGAAGGAGGGCTTGAAGAAAATCACAACTTGAGAGATAGGATTAAAGATCTAGAAGAAAAACTAACCAATAATTTGACCTGAAGTAATATGGAAAACAAATTGGATATCAAACCCATCAAAGAGAAAATGAATAAGCTAATCGAACTGGACCATGAGCGTATCAAAAGAGCCTTGAAACTCATAATTTTTGGTATAAAAGAACAACAAGAGGAGGATACGCTAGCAATAGTAAAAGAATAACTCAATAATAAATCACAAATTGATACAACTTACCTCATAGAAGCAAAGAGTCTAGGAAAAATAATTGACCACAAAGATATGTTGATTTGTGTCAAAGTAAGTTGTAATGACCATAAATATAGCATACTTAGTAAATCTCGGAGCTTAAAAGAGTCAAGAATATTTATAAATGAAGACCTCATTCCCGAATACCAAGTTGAATTAAGAAAGAAGTTCAAAAGGTAAAAGAAGCTAGGAAAGAAGGAAAATGGGAAATAATTAAAAAATGAAAAGCTATTGTTAGGGATAGAGAAGAAGGATAATAATAAATAGGAATTTGAGACACTCGAGATCCTTTTTTGGAACTGTCATGGCTTTCCATGGCACAAAGGTTCTAATTGGATCATGAGTGATATTGATATTATCTGTCTAGTTGAAACTTGGGAGCATAAGGAGTCTAAGGTCCCTAACATAGAAGGATTTGTCCTATGGTTGACATGGAACAAAAAATCCCACCATAGAGGGATAGGAGGAATAGCTTGGTATATTAGAAAGATAATTTATCCTCACATTCAACTTCATAAGATTGACCCTCTCAATCAGTACACTTGGATAGAAATTTCATACACCAATGCTAAGAATATTTATATAGAAATTTTCTATTTTGCACCTAATAATTCTACTTTTTATAAGAAAAACAATCTAGATAACAATTCTCCCTATAATAATTTAGAACAAGATAATTATAGTTTGAAAAAAGAAGGTAATATCCTCCTGCTAGAAGACTTTAATGCTAGGAATGCAACTAAACAAGCTACTCTTTTAAGTAATGGCTTCAACCATAATTTTGTATGTCTAGATAAGGACATTGTTTTATATAATAGCTACAAAAGAAGATCTGAAAGACCTAATTGAGAATTTTTTTGGTATTGAGTTGGTCAAGCTATGCAACTCTCAAGACCTAATAATTTGCAATGGAGTAATGAAGTGGCCAAAATCCAAATAAATGACTTTTATTCATGGGCTAGGTAGTAGTGTTGTAGATTATGTGATATCTGATATCCTCGTTTTCGACCAAATAACAACTTTTGACCTTTTAAATGACCATGATCTTAACTCTGATCATAAACCTTTAACCCTAACTCTAAAATTTTTCATGCATAGGACCGCCATTGAAGAGAATTCTGATAATCAAAGGAATTTTCACTTTGACAAAAGTAGAGTTGACATTTTCTTAAAGGATTTAAATAGTAAATTAAATCTCCTAACTTATAAGGACAACATTTAAGAACTCTATGATAATTTTACAACTATGCTTTCCACTTCTATTAACAAGTTCTCTTTCGAGGTGTCCTATAAAAAGAATAATAGAATGACCAACCCTTGGTATGATAAAAAATGTAAAATTTCTAGGAAATACATTAGGGATGCTTCTAATGAGTCCTTAAAACTCGATAAGATCAATACGCAGAAAACCGTAATTAAAAGTAAAAAAAGGTACTATATCAATAAAAGGAAAGAGCAACTTTCACAACTATATAACGAGATCCTAAGAAGTTCTATAGCCAAATTATAAAATGAAATACTAAATAAAATAATAGGATTCCCCTAATGGACTCAAATTCCCACCTTAAAAGTCTTTACGAGTTCCCTAATTCCATGGAAACCATTCCTATTGTCCCTATAAAGGAAGAATTTTTTTCTTTATATGACATAGAGTTCAGGGATAAGTGACTTGCACATGGGAAAGACAAGGAAATTGAAGACTACCAAGATGAAATTTTTAAAATCAGAGGGCCAATTTTTATCCCTCACCTACACAAGCTCTTCAATTTAGAATTCAAGTAGGGCTTCCCTAAACCGTGGATGCAAAGCCTCATTGTTCCTATTTTAAAAAATGGGGATAGAAACATTCCCTCTAATTATAGGACAATTATGGTTAGCCCGATTTTAGCCAAGATTTATCGAATTATTTTGGAAAAGAAGATTAGCCTTTTCCTAGAAAGTCACAGTAAAAGAGATAAAGGCCAGGATAGGTTTAGGATATATCATTCAACTATGGACCATTTTGTTACCTTTAGGATCATTGCATAAGAATTCTGCAATACTAAGACCAATTATTTTTGTTCTTTTGTTGACTTTAGAAAATATTTTGACATGGTTCCTAGGAAAAACTTTGGGAACAGGTTGGAAGAGATAAAAGTCTCTCTCGAGTTGAGGGACGTTGCAATAAGAATGTATGAGAATGTTATTTCTAAGTTTAAAAACATTGAGGGCTAGTCAAAAGAGATTAACTGTAATATCAGAGTCAAGCAAGGTTGTCCCTTGTACCCTGTAAGACCCTTTTTGGCATATACATTACAAGTTAGAAGATTGCTTGGAAAAAGAAGTTTGTGTCAGGACTACTGACGCAGTACCCCTATCTCAATAGGTTATGCATGACCTCTTAGTCTAGGATCCTTCTTAATCTCTCCTTTAAGTCTGATTGACTCTTTGATTCCCCACAAGAATCTTCCACACACAAGTGTCTATCCATAGGTCCTTCTTAGAAGTTACACTTGTGAGAATAAGCACTAAGCACCAAATCCTATGCATGTGACCAGCTCACGTGAACAAAATCTTCACCCAAGAAGTATTTTGGTTTTCACAACTTCGCGATCACTAATCTGATTCCCTCTGACTCATCAATCCCCGAAACCCTGAAAGGCTAACACGTCCTTTGACTCCTTCCTTGACTTTACTTAATGTGACCTCTGTCTAAAACCTAGGGCCCAAATATTTTGGCACTTCGTAATTTCTCTTATCGGCGATTCAAAATGCAACAACACCCTTCACTGGTAACCAAAATTGTGATAACTCCTCATCATGATCAACAAATATGAGACTCCTATGACCTGACGATCTTGATTCTATCGAGACTTCATGAATCAGGAGTTTGCAACTCTCGACTCCAATTCACAACGTCTTCCACACTCGAATTCTGAAATGGCCAATTCAAGCATGAGATCAATGACCCTCATTGATCCGTATCCAATGACCACTATCCCTCCTGAGCTTATGAGTGTTGAAAGACACTCAAATTTAATATTCTTCGGATTTATCAGATCCAACAGTTCATGGAACTTCAGTGACTCTCCCTTTGAGAATTTCGACCATTCGTTCAGAATTCTCGAAGACTCCTGGTTAAATAGCTTGGCATATTTCCTTCTGATCTTAACTTCTATGAGGTGACTCTGGACCTCATTCTTCCTTTGAACACTTCAAAGGTTCTAACCCTTTTGAATTCAGACTCTCACTGTAACTCCTAGAATCTAAGGAATCCTTGTATGCACACCTTGCGCTATTTACAATAACCCCTAGTTATTTCACTCTTCAACTCTGTCCAGTCCCTTACAAAAGTAGTTCTTCAACCTTTCTCCTTGCTTGGAAAATTATAAGACTTCAACTCTGTGATGCACACATTGCATGACTCTGTGCGATACCTTCACTCCAGCTGGTATGAGAACAATGGTATTCCTCCTGAGCTCTTTTGAGATAAAACTCAGAACTCCATCAATGCACTCTATGCGGACCTTCACTGCACTCCTTGCAGGAATCCTCAGAACGAGAAACAATTGAAACTCATACTTATCCTCTCACATAATTCATACATTCAACATGAAATCAAGAGCGTACACACACATAACTTTGAAACAAATGCATAACAAAGAACATAAGAAAAATTGTAAACATACCGTTAAAATAGATGTAAACAACAACCACCACAAAACCATGAAATGGAATCAAAGCATTGTTATATTAATTCCAGTGCTCTTGTCCATGGTTCAATAGAAACAACTATCTTCTCATACATTCCTACAATGTCTATTCTTCTTTATGCTCTTACTCTCTACAGCTCTACAACTTACAACGAGAATAACTGACTACAATACAAAATCTTCAAGGGAGATTTCTATATTTTTCTCTCTTACAGCTCTAGCTATCCAATCGAAATTAAAAGCTACAACTACTTTACATTCATTACAATTAAATGCCTCCATATTCGACAGATGAGAGCAATGCTCAAGATCTGTTTACAATCTCCAAAACATAAATGCAAATACGTTCTCCTAACTGTTACACTAATGTTACTTCATTCAAATTCAAAATGTCTCAAAATATGTGCTGGTGCAATTCCAATTGTCCTTGCCTTTGCGCTTGCTTTGTTGGATCGTTTACGATTCTCTTGCATCATACTTCCTTGGCTGAAAAATCCATGAACTCCTATTCAGGAGCTCCTGAACTTTTTTTCCATGTCTTTGGATATCTACTTCACTTTCCCAACTGGCATCCTCAATCGGGTGTCCTTTACATTTGACCAAATATTCAAAGTATGTCTTCCTTTGGGTCTTCTTTCCAACTCTCTGATCAATTATCTTTTCCATCTGTGGCTTTTCAGCTACAGGCATCTGTTTGACCCACTGAACCTCTTTATGATTCTCTAATCCTTTTGTTTCATCGGTTTTGTAAGGATACAAATCTGCTATGTTGAATATGGGTGATATTCCTACCCCATCTCACAACTCCACTTCATAATAATTTGCCCCAAACTTTCGCAAAATCTTACATGGTTCAATTTTTTTCATATTCAGGTTATTGTATGTTCCCCTTGGGAACCTTTATTTTTTGACATGCGCTAAAACAAAATCACCTACTTCAAACTGAAGTTCTCTCTTGTGTTGATTTTCTCTGTGCTGGTGGTCCTGGTTAAAATTCTTTAACCACTCTTTGATTTTGTTGTGGAGCTCTTGCATCTCAGCTACAAAATCCTCTACTCCAACACTTCTGAATTCATTCTTCTCTAAGTCCCTTAACTCAAATAATCCTCCTGTTTGCATTCTGTATGCTATTTGGAATGGGATCTGTCATGTGCTTCTATTAGGTGAGTTGTTATATGGAAATTATGCCCATGCAAGAATCTGATCCCACTGAATGCGATGTTCAGCTACTAAACTCCTCAATAAATCTCCTAGAATTGAGCTCACTACCTTGGTTTTTCCATCCGTTTGAAGGTGATATGCTGAGCTAAAAGACAATTTTATCCTCAACTTCTTCCACAGTGTCCTCCAGAAATGACCAAGAAATTTGGTATCCCTGTCTAAAACAATACTCCTAGGTAAGCCATGAAGTCTAACAACTTCTTTGAAAAACAAGTTTGCAATGTGAGTTGCATCACTAGTTTTCTGAAATGGTATGAAATGTTCCATTTTATAGAACCCGTCGACCACCATGAATATGGAATCACAACCCTTATGTGTCCTCGGCAATCCTAAAACAAAATCCATGCTTATCGCATCCCATGACCTCTACGGTATCAACAATGGTTGATACAACCCTATATTTTGTCTTTTTCCCTTTACATGCTGACAAATTTTGCATCTGTTCACAAATTTCTTGACATCTGTCCTCATCCCTGGACAATAGTATTAGCCATTCAGTTGTGTAAAAGTCTTATCATGGCCGAAATGTCCAACCAATCCCCCACTATGTTTTTCCTTTAGAAGATTCTCTCTCATAGAACTCTTCAGAATACACAACTGGTTTCCCTTGAATAATAGTCCATCCTAAACCAAGTATTCAGTCCATTGGCTTCTGTCTCTGAGAGCTAGATTGCCACGTGCTTCATAGGCTTCTTTGAAATCTACATCATCTTTTTACATGTCCTTAAGGCTATCAAAACCTAAGGTATTCACATGAAACTCCTGCATAATCAAACATTTTCTGCTCAATGCATCAACAAACCTGTTAGCAGTTCCAAAAATGTGCTTTATAACAAAAGTAAAATTCTGCATATATTCAACCCACTTTGTTTGTTTCTGGTTTATCATCTCTTGTCGAGTTATGAATTGTAAAGCATGGTTGTCGCTATACAAGACAAACTCTTTCAGAATCAAGTAATGCCTCCATTTGTTTAATGCATGTATGATTGCATAAAATTATTTATCATACATGGAATATTTCACTTTGGCATCGTTCCTGTTCTCACTAAAGTATGAAATTGGTCTATTGTATTGACTCAAGATTGCTCTAATCACGAATCCACTTGCGTCACGTCTAACTTGGAATGTCTTACTGAAATCTAGTTGTTCAGTTATTTTCTCTTTCAGTGACTTCAAAGTTTTCTCCGCTTCCTCTGTCCAATGAAAAGATTTATGTCTTTTCTTGACTGTTTCCATCATTGGTGCACATATTCCACTAAAATTTATGATGAACTTCCTATAAAAACTAGCCAATCCATGGAATCTTCGAACTTCAAATATACTCTTTGGTGATGACCAATATTTGATTTATTTTACCTTCTCAAGATCCATCTTCAACTCATTTGAAGAGATCACAAACCCCAAATAAATGAGTTCTTTCTTCATGAAAGATGACTTCTTCAAATTTATTAGCAACTTCTCTTTCTGCAACCTCCTCATTACTAGATTTAAAAGTCTCAGATGTTCCTCGTCAATCTTACTGAATAACAATATATCATCAAGATATACAATCACAAACTTTCCAATGAAATGTTTCAAGACTTCGTCCATCAATCTCATAAAAGTACTTGGTGTATTTGTCAAATAAAACGGCATGACAAGCCATTCATATAGCCCTTCATTCTTATTGAATGTTGTCTTCCATTCATCACCTTCCCTCATTCTAATCTGATGATATCCGCTTTTCAAATTAATTTTTGAAAAAAAACTTTTCTCCACTCAAGAAATCCATCAAGTCATCCATCCCGGGTAAAGGAAATCTATACCTGTTGTTAATCTTGTTTATAGCTCTCGAGTCTGTACACATTCTTCAGCCACCATCTTTCTTTGGACTTATCATTGTTGGAAAAGGGCATGGACTTAAGCTTTCTCTAACCAATCCTTTGTCCATCAAATCCTGGACTTGCTTCTTGACCTCTTCATTCTCCTACATCGTCAATCTCTATGCTTCTTGTTTGGTAAAATTCCTCACAGTATAAGGTCAATGTGATGAATTATGGTCCTGATGGGAGGAAATGAACAAGGTAATTCGTCCATCACTATATCAACGAAATTCACCAGCAGTTCCTGAATTTCCTCAGGTAGCTCATATGTCCTAGTACTTGTCAAGATGAATCTTGGTTTCGTAACCACAACAAACTGCATTTATTCTTATTTCTTGACTTCCTCAAGAAGTTCCTTCCCACTCATGAAAAGTATACTATTGCTTGCTTCTGCTTTCACCTTCTCATATTTAATTGGCAGCAACATATGCATCCTGTCGTTCTTCTCCAAGGTGTATGTGTTCCTTCTCCCATCATGAACAACATTTTTGTCATATTTCCATGACCTTCCCAACAAAATATGACAGACATCCATGGGTATAAAATAACATAAAATTGCACCCTGATATCCCCCTATATTAAATTCAACTAAGCATTGTTTAGTGGAAATTACTTGATGTCCTTTTTGCAACCAAGAGACTCTGTATGGGATCGGATGTGCAATTGTTTCCAATTCCATCTTTCCACCATTTTTTTGGATACTAAATTATCTGTACTTCCACTTCCACTGTCCACTATTACCTTTCATAACATATCCTTGGTCTTGCAAGCAGTTCCAAATAAAGTGTTCCTCTGTACTGGATTCTTTATCTCGTTATCTGGCTTTAAGAGAAATTTCCTCATCATTAAGGATCTTCCAAGTTCTACATCTTTTGCCTCAACATTTCACTTCTGTGCTTCTGAAATGTGAGCTTCGCCTCCTCCATTTCTTTTTCTATCAAGACATTCATAAGACTTATTTCCGATCTTTCCATAGACAAAACATTTTATCTCACCTCCTCTGCCTCTTCCTCTTCCGCTGGCTCGCAAAAAAGTATTTATGTCAATAGATTGTCTTCGCTGTGAACTTCCTCCTCTTTCTGGGTGAGTATGAGGTTTCTTTTCTTCCTCCTTAGGCTTTTGTACTCTGTCCTGAGAAATTGGTTTGCCTCTGGTCTAAATTTTACCTCTGTCTCTTTGACTTTGTTTTCAGACCAATTTCTCTTCAGCCTTCAGAGCAATATAATAAGAATCTTCCACATTTCTAATTGTCATCATGCTCATATCATCTTGAATGTCATATCTTAGACCATTCATGTATCTGGCAAGCTTCTCATCATCACTTTCTTGGTGACCTTCTCTAATGTTTATCTTGTAGAACTCTATAGTGTACTCCTTCATTGTCATCCCCTTCTGTCTCAAATTCTTCATTCTTCTAAATAGATTGATTTGGTAGTCTCTAGGTATAAACTTGGATTTCATTTTTTCAACCATTCTATCCCATATTTTGATTTTTTGCTTTCCCTTGCAATGCCTTTCAGTCTGTGGTTCATCCCACCACATTGTTGCATGCCCTTTA
>JASDQU010736193.1:96717-109598 GCA_032191745.1 Picea mariana
AAAAAAATAAGAAGTCGAAATTAAAAAAAATATTCAAAAAATATTCAAAAAATTACTAAAGCTACCTAAGGAGATTTGTAATTCCTTACATATTCAACATGCAGTTCAAACATGGCATATCAAATTATATCTCTACGGTTTTGAACGAGAATAATATTTCTATGTGGTTTTGAATGAGAATAATACTTCTCTATGGTTTTGAAATTATATCTCTACGGTTTTGAGCAGGAATAATACTTCTCTTTGGTTTTTTCCTTTTCTTACCCATAATAATCTTTGCAGTTTCTCTGGAACTTCTCTGTTGTTTTCAGAAATAATTCTTGGCTTCAACTAGTTGAGCAATTGGACATGTGAAATGAGGTGAGTCACTTTTTACTTTGATTCAATTTTAATTTAAAATATATTTATTATATATTAATGTAAAGAAATTTAAATATTTTTTATTTATCTTTTATTTCAAGTTTCATAAGTAAAAGTTGATTTGAGAGATAAAGTCAATCCAGAATAATAATTGTTACATTTGTTTTCTTGTTTTCAATATGAGCACTCCACCACCTATTCCAAAAACTCAGCCTAATAGGGGCAGGCCTCCCAAAATCACCTTAGAGGTCCTTTACAATTATATGAAATCAGTAGAAAAAATATGAGAAGAGAGATATTCAAAAATCCAAGTAGAGTTATAAACATTAGAAAAAATGAGTGAAGAAAGAGACGTAAAACTCCAAATAGAGATAGAGGAAATGATTGATAAAAATATTAACGATACCATTCAAACTCAAATAGAGGATATATTATTAGGGTTAAGAGTGAATCGCAGACAATGAAGGAGAGGATTCAAGAAATGGAAAAACATAAACAATCAACCCAAGAAGGAGGGATTGAAGAAAATCACAACTTGAGAGATAGGATTAAAGATCTAGAAGAAAAACTAACCAACAATTTGACCCGAAGTAATATGGAAAACAAATTGGATATCAAACCCATCAAAGAGGAAATGAATAAGCTAATCGAACTGGACCATAAGTGTAACAAAAGATCCTTGAACCTAATAATTTTTGGTATAAAAGAACAACAAAAGGAGGTTACGCTAGCAATAGTAAAAGAATAATTAAATAATAAATCACAAATTGATACAACTGACCTCATAGAAGCAAAGAGGCTAGCAAAAATAATTGATCACAAAGATATGTTAATTTGTGTCAAAGTAAGTTGTAATGACCATAAATATAGCATACTTAGTAAATCTCGGAGCTTAAAAGAGTCAAGAATATTTATAAATGAAGACCTCATTCCCAAAGACCAAGTTGAATTAAGAATGAAGTTCAAAAGGTAAAAGAAGCTAGGAAAGAAGGAAAATGGGAAATAATTAAAAAACGAAAAGATATTGTTAGGGATAGAGAAGAAGGACAATAATAAATAGGAATTTGAGCCACTTGGGATCCTTTTTTGGAACTGCCATGGCTTTCCATGGCACAAAGGTCCTAAGATAAGTTTGATCATGAGTGATATTGATATTATCTTTCTAGTTGAAACTTGGGAGCATAAGGAGTCTAAGGTCCCTAACATAGAAGGATTTGTCTTATGGTTGACATGGAACAAAAAATCCCACCGTAGAGGGATAGGAGGCATAGCTTGGTATATTAGAAAGATAATTTCTCCTCACATTCAACTTCATAAGATTGACCCTCTCAATCAGTACACTTGGATAGAAATTTCATACACCAATGCTAAGAATATTTATATAGAAATTTGCTATTTTTCACCTAATAATTCTACTTTTTATAAGAAAAACAATCTAGATAACAATTGTCCCTATAATAATTTAGAACAAGATAATTATAGTTTGAAAAAAGAAGGTAATATCCTCCTACTAGGAGACTTTAATGCTAGGAATGCAACTAAACAAGCTACCCTTTTAAGTAATGGCTTCAACCATAATTCTTTATGTCTAGATAAGGACATTGTTTTATATAATAGCTACAAAAGAAGCTATGAAAGACCTAATTGAGAATTTGTTTGGTATTGAGTTGGTCAACCTCTGCAACTCTCAAGACCTAATAATTTGCAATGGAGTAATGAAGTGGCCAAAATCCAAATAAATGATTTTTATTCATGGGTAGGTAGTAGTGTTGTAGATTATGTGATATTTGATATCCTCGTTTTCAAACAAATAGCAACTTTTGACCTTTTAAATGACCATGATCTTAACTCTGATCATAAACCTTTAACCCTAACTCTAAAATTTTCCATGCATAGGACCGCCATTGAAGAGAATTATGATAATCAAACGAATTTGCACTTTGACAAAAGTAAAGTTGACATTTTCTTAAAGGATTTAAATAGTAAATTAAATCTCCTAACTTATAAGGACAACATCTAAGAACTCTATGATAATTTTACAACTACCCTTTCCACTTCTATTAACAAGTTCTCTTTCGAGGTGTCCTATAAAAAGAATAATAGAATGACCAACCCTTGGTATAATAAAAAATGTAAAATTGCTAGGAAATACATTAGGGATGCTTCTAATGAGTCCTTAAAACTCGATAAGATCAATACGTACAAAACCCTAATTAAAAGGAAAAAAAGGTGTTATATCAATAAAAGGAAAGAGCAACTTTCACAACTATATAACCAGATCCTGAGAAGTTCTGGAGCCAAATTATAAAACGTAATACTAAATAAAATAATAGGATTCCCTTAATGGACTCGAATTCCCACCTTAAAAGTCTTTACGAGTTCCCTAATTCCATGGACACCATTCCTATTGTCCCTATAAAGGAAGAAGTTTTTTCTTTATATGACATAGAGTTCGGGGATAAGTGACTTGCACATGGGAAAGATAAGGAAATTGAAGGCTACCAAGATGAAATTTTTAAAATCAGAGGGCCAATTTGTATCCCTCACCTACATAAGCTCTTCAATTTAGAATTCAAGCAGGGCTTCCCTAAACTGTGGATGCAAAGCCTCATTGTTCCTATTTTAAAAAATGGGGATAGAAACATTCCCTCTATTTATAGGACCATTATGATTAGCTCGATTTTAGCCAAGATTTATCGAATTATTTTGGAAAAGAAGATTAGCCTTTGGCTAGAAAGTCACGATAAAAGAGATAAAGGCCAGGCTGGGTTTAGGATATATCATTCAACTATGGACCATTTTCTTGCCTTTAGGATCATTGCATAGGAATTCCGCAATACTAAGACCAATCATTTTTGTTCTTTTGTTGACTTTAGAAAATATTTTGACATGGTTCCTAGGAAAAACTTTTGGAATAGGTTGGAAGAGATAAACATGTCTCTTGAGTTGAGGGATGCTGCAATAAGGATGTATGAGAATGTTATTGCTAAGTTTAAAAACATTGAGGGCTAGTCAAAAGATATTAACTGCAATATCAGAGTCAAACAAGGTTGTCCCTTGTCCCCTGTAAGACCCTTTTTGGCATATACATTACAAGTTAGAAGATTGCTTGGAAAAAGAAGTTTGTGTTGGCCCTACTGACGCAGTACCCCTATCTCAACAAGTTATGCATGACCTCTCGGTCTAGAATCGTTATTAATCTCTCCTTTAAGTATAATTGACTCTTTGATTCCCCACAAGAATCTTCCACACACAATTTTCTGTCCATAGGTCCTTCTTAGAAGTTACACCTGTGAGAATGAGCACTAAGCACCAAATCCTACCCATGTGACCATCTCACGTGAGCAAAATCTTCACCTGAGAAGTATTTTGGTTTTCACAACTTCACGATCACTGATCTAAGTCCCTCTGACTCATCAATCCATGAAACCCCGAAAGGCTAACGGGTCCTTTGACTCCTCCCTTAAATTTACTTAATGTGACCTTTGTCTAAAACCTGGGGCCCAAATATTTTGGCACTTCGTAATTTCTCTTATCGACGATTCGAAATCCAACAACAGCCTTCACCAGTAACCAAAATTGTGATAACTCCTCATCACGATCAACGAATCTGAGCCTCCTGTGACCTGACGATCCTGATTCTATCGGGACTTCGCGAATCAGGAGTTTGCAACTCTTGACTCCAATTCACAACATCTTCCACACTCGAATTCTGAAATGGAGAATTCAAGCATGCGATCAATGACCCTCATTGATTCATATCCAACGACCACTATCCCTCCTGAGCTTACGAGTGTTGAAAGAAACTCAACTTTAATATTCTTCTGATCTATCAGATCCAACAGTTCATGGAACTTTGGTGATTCTCCCTCTGAGAATTTCAACCATTCATTCAGAACTCTCGAAGACTCTTGGTTAAATAGCTTGGCGTATTTCCTTCTGATCTTAACTTCTACGAGGTGACTCTGGACCTCGTTCTTCCTTTGAACACTTCAAAGGTTCTAACCCTTTTGAATTTGGACTCTCACTGTAACTCTTGGAATCTAAGGAATCCTTACACGCACACCTTGCACCATTTACAATAACCCTTGGTTATTTCACTCTTCAACTCTGTGCACTCCCTTGCAAAAGCAGTTCTTCAACCTTTCTCCTTGCTTGGAAAATTATAAGACTCTGTGCGATACCTTCACTCCAGCTGGTATGAGAACAACGGTATTCCTCCTGAGCTCTTTTGAGATAAAACTCAAAACTCCATCAACGCACTCTATGCGGACCTTCACTGCACTCCTTGCAGGAATCCTCAGGACGAGAAACAATTGAAACTCATACTTCTCCTCTCACAGAATTCATACATTCAACATGAAATCAAGAGCGTACACACACATAACATTGAAACAAATGCATAACAGAGAACATAAGAAAAATTCTAAACATACCATTAAAATAGATGTAAACAACAACCACCACAAAACCATGAAATGGAATCAAAGCATTGTTATATTAATTCCAGTGCTACTTTACATGGTTCAATAGAAACAACTATCTGCTTATACGTTCCTACAATGTTTGTTCTTGTCTATGCTCTTACTCTCTATAGCTCTACAGCTTACAATGATAATAACTGACTACAATACAACATCTTCAAGGGAGATTTCTAGAGTTTTCCCTCTTACAACTCTATCTATCCAATCAAAATCAAAATCTACAACTACTTTACATTCATTACAATTAAATGCCTCCATATTCGACAGATGAGAGAAATGCTCAAGATCTGTTTACAATCTCCAAAACATAAATGCAAATATGTTCTCCTAACTGTTACACTAATGTTACTTCATTCAAATTCAAAATGTCTCAAAATATGTGCTGGTGCAATTCCAATTGTCCTTGCCTTTGCACTTTCTTTGTTGGCTCATTTACAATTCTCTTGCATCATACTCCCTTGGCTGAAAAATTCATGAACTCTTGTTCAGGAGCTCCTGCACTTTCTGTCCATGTATTTGGATATCTGGTTCACTTTCCCAACTGGCATCCTTAATCAGGTGTCCTTTACATTTGACCAAATATTTAAAGTATGTCTTCCTTCGGGTCTTCTTTCCAACTCTCTGATCAATTATCTTTTCCATCTGTGGCTTTTCATCTACAGGCCTCTGTTTGACCCACTGAACCTCTTTATGATTCTATGATCCTTCTGTTTCATCGTTTCTGTAAGGATACAGATCTGCTATGTTGAATATGGGTGATATTCCTACCCCATCTCACAACTCCAGTTCATAAGAATTTTCCCCAAACTTTCACAAAATCTTACATGGTTCAATTTTCTTCATATTCAGGTTATTGTATGTTCCCCTTGGGAACCTTTATTTTTTGAGATGCGCTAGAACCAAATCACCTACTCCAAACTAAAGTTCTCTCTTGTGTTGATCTTCTATGTGGTGGTAGTCCTGGTTAGAATTTTTTAACCACTCTTTGATTTTACTGTGGAGCTCTTGCATCTCTACTGCAAAATCCTCTGCTCCAACACTTTTGAATTCATTCTTCTCTAAGTCCCTTAACTGAAATAATCCTCTCATTTGAATTTTGTATGTTATCTGGAATGGGTTTTGTCTTGTGCTTTTGTTAGGTGAGTTGTTATATGGAAATTCTGCCCATGTAAGAATCTGATCCCACTGAATGCGATGTTTAGCTACTAAACTCCTCAATAAATCTCCCAAAATTGAGCTTAATACCTCGGTCTGTCCATCCGTTTGAAAGTGATATGCTGAGCTAAAAGACAATTTTATCCTCAACTTCTTCCATAGTGTCCTCTAGAAATGACCAAGAAATTTGGTATCCCTGTCTGAAACAATACTCCTGGGTAAGCCATGAAGTCTAACAACTTCTTTGAAAAATATGTTTGCAATGTGAGTTGCATCATTGGTTTTCTGACATGGTATGAAATGTTCCATTTTATAGAACCCATCGACCACCATGAATATGGAATCACAACCCCTCTGTGTCCTTGGCAATCCTAAAATAAAATCCATGCTTATCGCATCCCAAGACCTCTATGGTATCGACAATGGTTGATACAACCCTGTATTCTATCGTTTTCCCTTTACATGATGACAAATTCTACATCTGTTCACGAATTTCCTGACATCTATCCTCATCCCTGGCCAATAGTGTGAGCCATTTAGTTGTGTAAAATTCTTATCATGACCGAAATTTCCAACCAATCCCCCACTATGTTTTTTCTTCAAAAGATTCTCTCTCATAGAACTCTTCAGAATACATAACTGGCTTCCCTTGAATAATAGTCCATCCTAAACCAAGTATTCATTCCATTGGCTTCTGTCTCTGAGAACTAGATTGTCACATGCTTCACAGGATTCTTTAAAATCTGCATCATCTCTGTACATGTCCTTAAGGCTATCAAAACCTAAGGTATTCACATGAAACTCCTGCAGAATCAAACATTTTCTGCTCAATGCATCAACAACCCTGTTAGCAGTTCCAGAAATGTGCTTTATAACAAAAGTAAAATTCTGCATATATTCAACCCACTTTGTGTGTTTCTGGTTTATCTTCTCTTGTCGAGTTATGAATTGTAAAGCATGGTTGTTGCTATACAAGACAAACTCTTTCAGAATCAAGTAATGCCTCCATTTCTTTAATGCATGTATGATTGCATAAAATTATTTATCATACATGGAATATTTCACTTTGGCATCGTTCCTCTTCTCACTGAAGTATCCAATTAGTCTATTGTCTTGACTCAAGACTGCTCCAATCGCGAATCCACTTGCATCACATCTGACTTGGAATGTCTTACTGAAATTTGGTTGTTCAGTTATTTTCTCTTTCAGTGACTTCAAAATTTTCTCCGCTTCCTCTATCCAATGAAAATATTTATGTCTTTTCTTGACTGTGTCCATCATTGGTGCACATATTCCAATAAAATTTCTGATGAACTTCCTATAAAAACTAGCCAATCCATGGAAGCTTCGAACTTCAAAGATACTCTTTGGTGATGACCAATATCTGATTTATTTTACCTTCTCAAGATCCATCTTCAACTCGTTTGAAGAGATCACAAACCCCAAATAAATGAGTTCTTTCTTCATGAAAGATGACTTCTTCAAATTTATCAACAACTTCTCTTTCTGCAACCTCCTCATTACTAGATTTAAATGTCTCAGATGTTCCTCCTCAATCTTACTGAATAACAATATATCATCAAGATATACAATCAAAAACTTTCCAATGAAATGTTTCAAGACTTCATCCATCAATCTCATAAAAGTACTTGGTCCATTTGTCAAATCAAATGGCATGACAATCCATTCATATAGCCCTTCATTCTTCTTGAATGTTGTCTTCCATTCATCACCTTCCCTCATTCTAATTTGATGATATCCTCTTTTCAAATTAATTTTGGAAAAAAAACTTTTCTCCACTCAAGAAATCCATCAAGTCATCCATCCTAGGTAAAGGAAATCTATACCTGTTGTTAATCTTGTTTATAGCTCTTGAGTCTGTACACATTCTTCAGCCACCATCTTTCTTTAGACTTAGCATTGTTGGAAAAGCGCATGGACTCAAGCTTTCTCTAACCAATCCTTTTTCCATCAAATCCTGGACTTGCTTCTTGACCTCTTCATTCTCCTGCAGCGTCAATCTGTATGCTTCTAGGTTTGGTAAACTTCCTCCCAGTATAAGGTCAATGTGATGAATTATGGTCCTGATGGGAGGCAATGAACAAGGTAATTCGTCCATCACTATATCAACGAAATTCTCCAGCAGTTCTTGAATTTCCTCAGGTAGGTCATCTGTCCTAGTACTTGTCAAGATGAATCTTGGTTTCCTAACCACAACAAACTGCATTTATTCTTATTTCTTGACTTCCTCAAGAAGTTCCTTCCCACTCATGAGAAGTATAGTATTGCTTACTTCTGCTTTCACCTTCTCATCTTTAATTGGCAGCAACATATGCATCCTACCATTCTTCTCCAAGGTGTATGTGTTCCTTCTCCCATCATGAACAACATTTTTGTCATATTTCCATGACCTTCCCAACAAAATATGACAGACATCCATGGGTATAACATCACATGAAATTGCATCCTGATATCCCCCTATCTTAATTTCAACTAAGCATTGTTTAGTGACACTTACTTGATGTCCTTTTTGCAACCAAGAGACTCTATATGGGATCAGATGTGCAATTGTTTTCAATTCCATCTTTCCACCATTTTTGTGGATACTAAATTATCTGTACTTCCACTGTCCACTATTACCTTGCATAACCTATCCTTAGTCTTGCAAGCAGTTCTAAATAAAGTGTTCCTCTATACTGAATTCTTTATCTAATTATCTGGCTTTAAGAGAATTTTCCTCATCATTAAGGATCTTCCAACTTCTACATCTTTTGCCTCAACATTTCACTTCTGTGTTTATGAAATGTGAGCTTTCCCTCGTCCATTTCTTTTTCTATCAGGACATTCATAAGACTTATGTCCGATATTTCCACAGACAAAACATTTTATCTCACCTCCTCTGCCTCTTCCTCTTCCTTTGGCTCGCGAAAAAGTATTTATGTCGACATATTGTCTTCTCTGTGAAATTCCTCCTCTTTCTGGGTGAGTATGAGGTTTCTTTTCTTCCTCCTTAGTATTTTGTACTCTGTCCTGGGCAATTGCTTTGCCTCTGCTCTAAATTCTACCTCTGCCTCTTTGACTTTGTTTTCAGGCCAATTTATCTTCGGCCTTCAGAGCAATCTAATAAGCATCTTCCACATTTCTAATTGTCATCATGCTCATATCATCTTTAATGTCATATCTCAGACCATTCATGTATCTGGCAACCTTCTCATCATCATTTTCTTGGTGACCTTCTCTAATGTTTATCTTATAGAACTCTTCAGTGTACTCCTTCACTGTCATCCCCTTCTGTCTCAAATTCTGCATTCTTCTAAATAGATTGATTTGGTAGTCTCTAGGTATAAACTTGGCTTTCATTTTTTGAACCATTCTATCCCATCTTTTGATTCTTTGCTTTCCCTTGCAATGCCTTTCAGCCTGCGGTTCATCCCACCACATTGCTGCATGCCCTTTAAGTCTAGTGATAGCATGTTTAACTTTCTTATCTTCCTCGACATCCTCATAGTCGAAGTATTTGTCCAGAGCTCTAAAACAATCTAGCATCTCTTCAACGTCTAAGTTGCCTTCGTACATTGGAATATCCATTTTTGTTCTAGCACCTACTCTTGCAACAAATCAGAATAGACGTTCTTTTGTAGCATCTTTGGCTACGAATTCTTCTTCATTTTCTGTCTCATTCTCGCTTCCAGCCTCATTGACATCTCCAGCTTTAGCTGTCTAGCTTTGTGTTGTCTCCATGGGATCTAATCGAGCACGGATTTATCTCATTTCCCTTTCCACAGTTGGATCAGGTATTGGTCTCTGTCTCCTTCTTGGTGGCATTGTTTAAATCTGTTCCACACAGAATTTAAATCACAACTTTCCTTCTCTCTCCTCTCGCCTACATAAACAAATAATGAGAGATATGATACCAATTGACACAATACCCCTATCTCAGAAGGTTTTGCATGACCTCCTAGTCTAGGATCATTCTTAATATCCCCTTTCAGTCTCATTGACTCTTTGATTACAGACAATAATATTCCACACACAAGTGTATATCCACAGGTCCTTAGAAGTTACGCTTGTGCGAATAAGCTCTAAGCGTCGACTCCTACCCACGTGACCAACTGACGTGACCAAAATCTTCACCCAAGAAGTATTTCAGTTTTTGCGACTTCACGATCATTGATGTGAGTCCCTCTAACTCATCAATCCCTAAAATCCTAAAAGGATAACAGGTCCTTTGACTCCTCCCTTGACTTTACTTAAATGTGACCTCTATCTAAACCTGGGGCCCAAATATTTTGGCACTTCAGAATTTCACTTATCGACGATTTGAAATGCAGTAACACCCTTCACCGGTAACCGAAATCGTGATAGCTCCTCATCACGATCAATTCCTCTGAGCCTTATGTGACCTTGCGGTCCTGATTCTACGGGGACTTTGCGAATCGAGAGTTTGAAACTCTTGACTCCGAGTCACAACGTCTTCCACGCCCGAATTTTGAAACGACAAATTCAAGCATGCGATCAATGACCCTCATTGATCTAGATCCAATGACCACTATCCCTCCTGAGCTTACGAGTGTTGAAAGAAACTCATCCTTAATATTTCGCTGATCTATCAAATCCAACGGTTCACGAAACTTTGATGATTCTCCCTCTGAGAATTTCGACCGTTCGTTCAGATTTATAGAAGAATTGTGGTTAAATAGCTTGGCATATTTCCTTCTGATCTTAACTTCTACGAGGTGACTCTAGACCTCGTTCTTCCTTTGAACACTTCAAAGGTTCTAACCCTTCTGAATTTGGAATATCACTGTAACTCCTGCAATCTAAGAAATCCCTGTGCACACATCTTGCGGCATTTACAATAACCCCTGGTTATTTCACTCTTCAATTCTGTGCACTCCCTTGCAACAATAGTTCTTCAACCTTTCTCCTTGCTTGGAAAAGTCTAAGACTTCAACTCGTCGGTGCACACCTTGCACAGCTCTATGCGATGCCTACACTCCATCTAGTATGAGAACAAAAATAAACTCAGAACTCCGTCAACACACTCTATGAGGACCTTCACTACACTCCTTGCAGGAATCCTCTGGACGAGAAAAAATTGAAACTCATACTTCTCCTCTCACTGAATTCACACATTCAACATGAAATCAATAGCATACACACACATAGCATTGAAACAAATGCATAATAGAGAACATAAGAAAAACTGTAAACATACCATTAAAATAGATGTAAACAACAAGCACCACAACACCATGAAATGGAATCAAAGCATTGTTATATTAATTCCAGTGCTCCTGTACATGGTTCAATAGAAACAACTATTTGCTTATACAATCCTACAATCTTTGTTCTTCTCTATTCTCTTACTCTCTACAACTCTACAACTTAAAATGAGAATAACTGACTACAATACAACATCTTCGAGGGAGCTTTCTAGAGTTTTCCCTCTTACAACTCTAGCTATCCAATCGGAATTAAAAGCTACAACTACTTTACATTCATTACAATTAGATGCCTCCATATCTGACAGATGAGACCAACGATCAAGATCTGTTTACAATCTCCAAAACATAAATGAAAATACGTTCTTCTAACTATTACATTAATGTTCCTTCATTCAAATTCAAAATGTCTCAAAATATGTGCTGGTGCAATTTTAGTTGTCCTTGCCTTTGCACTTTCTTTGTTGGCTCGCTTATGATGCTCCTGCATCACCTACTCTCACTGGTATAATCATAAATATTCTTCTTTATGTTGATGATATCATTCTTATGGCAAGGAGTCTCCATGATATTGAAAAGCAACTAAGAATCCTTAAGGATTTTTACTCCAATATGGGTATGACTATTAATACTGATAAGACTAAGGTCATGATTATTAAATCCAATAAGATCCCTTATGATACATTCGTATATGACAACAAAAACTTGGAGGAAGTGACTTCATAAAGATATATTGAAATTGATATTCACCACAAGCTCAATTGGAATTATAACATTCAGAAAAGGATTATTGGGGGATGGAAATCTTATTATGGGCTTGAAAACAATTGTAAATCGTTTGATCTTTGGAGTTGGGATAAGAAGAAACTCCTCTTTAAGACTCTTGTTACACATGTTATCTTTGTGGATGTGAAGTATGGGGTTGTAGTATCTCCTGTGAAACCTGGAGAAAGATAGAGCAAATACAAAAGAATTTTATAACCTATAATATCAAAATTAAAGGAAATACGCCCTATCCCATCCTCCTCTTAGAAATAAGCCTCTCCCCCATTCAGAGCATGGCTATGACTAGATACCTAATGTATGAGAACAAGTTAAACAACCTGGAAGATAAGAGGCTTCCTAAAATTGCTTCAAAATAGAGCCATAATCACCATCGACTGAAACAAGGATGGAATAAAGATTCCCGGTCTTGGCTAAACTATTGGGGAATCATGGAAGACATCAATTTGCAGAATAAAGATATTATTAAAAAAAAACTCAAATCAAAATTTAAGGAGAAAATGTGTTGTGATAAAGAGTTAGAGGAAAAAATAAAATTAAGGTATGATATGGATGTAATCAGCCCTAATCTAGCAAATCAAAATTATCTATCTGTTTTTCCAAGTGTAAAGAAAAAAATAAGCATCACTAAGATAAGAACAAATTCTCTCGAGCTCCATAGTGAAACTGGGCATTGGTCAATTCCTAAAACAACATGGGATGAAAGGGTGTGTCACCTTTGTGAAACTAAGAATTTTGAATATGAAAATCACTTTCTCTTAGATTGTCCAGCCTATACCCATATTAGATTTCATTTTCAAAATATTTGTCACACTACCAACCTTTCTAATCTCTTAACTCAATAAAAGTATGGTGATCTTTGAAAGCTTCTCTT
>JASDQU010736193.1:114648-145823 GCA_032191745.1 Picea mariana
CGCGATCACTGATGTGAGTCCCTCTAACTCATCAATCCCCAAAATCCTAAAAGGATAAAAGGTCCTTTGAATCCTCCCTTGACTTTACTTAATGTGACCTCTGTCTAAACCTGGGGCCAAATATTTTGGCACTTCAGAATTTCGCTCATCGACGATTTGAAATGTAGCAACACCCTTCACTGGTAACCAAAATCATGATAACTCCTCATCACGATCAATTCCTCTGAGCCTTCTATGACCTCATGGTCTTGATTCTATGGGGACTTTCCGAATCGATATTTTGAAACTCTTGACTCCAACTCACAACATCTTCCACGCTCAAATTCTGAAATGATAAATTCAAGCATGTGATTAATGACCCTCATTGATTCGGATCCAATGACCACTATCCCTCCTGAGCTTACGAGTTTTGAAAGAAACTCATCCTTAATATTTCGTTGATCTATCAGATCCAACGGTTCACAGAACTTCGATGATTCTCCCTCTGAGAATTTCGACCGTTTGTTCAGATTTATAGAAGAATCGTGGTTAAATAGCTTGGCATATTTCCTTCTGATCTTAACTTCTATGAGGTGACTCCATACCTCATTCTTCCTTTAAACACTTCAAAGGTTCTAACCCTTCTGAATTTGGAATCTCACTGTAACTCCTGGAATCTAAGGAATCCTTGTACGCACATCTTGCAGCATTTACAATAACCCCTGGTTATTTCACTCTTCAACTCTGTGCACTCCCTTGCAACAACAGTTCTTCAACCTTTCTCCTTGCTTTTAAAATTCTAAGACTTCAACTCATCGGTGCACACCTCGCACGGCTCCATGTGATACCTGCACTCCATCTAGTACGAGAAAATAGTATTCCTCCTGAGCTAATCTGAGATAAAACTTAGAACTCCGTCAATGCACTCTATGCAGACCTTCACTGCACTCCTTGCAGGAATCCTCTGTACGAGAAAAAATTGAAACTCATACTTCTCCTCTCACTGAATTCATACATTCAACATGAAATCAATAGAATACACACACATAGCATTGAAAAAAATGCATAATAGAGAACATAAGAAAAACTGTAAACATACCATTAAAATAGATGTAAACAACAACCACCACAACACCATGAAATGGAATCAAAGCATTGTTATATTAATTCCAGTGCTCCTGTACATGGTTCAATAGAAACAACTATCTTCTTATACAATCCTACAATCTTTGTTCTTCTCTATGCTCTTACTCTCTACAACTCTAGAACTTACAATGAGAATAACTGACTACAATACAACATCTTCGAGGAAGCTTTCTACAGTTTTCCCTCTTACATCTCTAGCTATCCAATCGGAATTAAAAGCTACAACTACTTTACATTCATTACAATTAAATGCCTCCATATCCGACAGATGAGACCAACGATCAAGATCTTTTTACAATCTCCAAAACATAAATGAAAATACGTTATCATAACTATTACATTAATGTTCTTTCATTCAAATTCAAAATGTCTCAAAATATGTGCCGGTGCTTCCAACTGTCCTTTCCTTTGTGCTTTCTTTGTTGGCTCTCTTATGATGCTCCTTTATCACCTACTCTCACTGGTATAATCATCAATATTCTTCTTTATGCCGATGATATCGTTCTTATGGCAAGGAGTCTCCATGATATTGAAAAGCAACTAGGAATCCTTAAGGATTTTTACTCCAATATGGGTATGACTGTTAATACTGATAAGACCAAGGTCATGATTATTAAATCCAATAAGATCCCTTATGATACCTTCGTATATGAAAACAAAAACTTGGAGGAAGTGACTTCAGAAAGATATATTGGAATTGATATTCACCACGAGCTCAATTGGAATTATAACATTCAGAAAAGGATTATTGGGGGATGGAAATCTTATTATGGGCTTGAAAACAATTGTAAATCGTTTGATCTTTGGAGTTGAGATAAGAAGAAACTCCTCTTTAAGACTCTTGTTACACATGTTATCTTTGTGGATGTGAAGTATGGGGTTGTAGTATCTTTTGTGAATCCTGGAGAAAGATAGAGAAAATATGAAAGAATTTTATAACCTATAATCTCAAAATTAAAGGAAATACACCTTATCCCATCTTCCTCTTAGAAACAAGCCTCTCCCCCATTCAGAGCATGGCTATGACTAGATACGTAATGTATGAGAACAAGTTAAACAACCTAGAAGACAAGAGGCTTCCTAAAATTGCTTCAAAATAGAGCCATAATCACCATCGACTCAAACGAGGATGGCATAAAGATTCTCAGTCTTGGCTAAACTATTGGAGAATCATGGAAGACATCAATTTCCAGAATAAACATATTATTAAAAAAAACCTCAAATCAAAATTTAAGGAGAAAATGTGGTGTGATAAAGAGTTAGAGGAAAAAATAAAATTAAGGTATGATAGGGATGTAATCATCCCTAATCTAGCAAATCAAAATTATCTATCTGTTTTTCCAAGTGTAAAGAAAAAAATAAGCATCACTAAGATAAGAACAAATTCTGACAAGCTCCATAGTGAAATTGGGCATTGGTCAATTCCTAAAACAACATGGGATGAAAGGGTGTGTCACCTTTGTGACACTAAGAATTTTCAATACGAAAATCACTTTCTCTTAGATTGTCCAGCGTATACCCATATTATATATCGTTTTCAAAATATTTGTCACACTACCAACTTTTCTAATCTCTTAACTCAATAAAAGTATGGTGATCTTTGAAAGCTTCTCTTAATTATTTTCGAGCACAGAAACAAAATTCTAAAGAATCGCAAGTAATCACTTACCCTCTTAAGGTTTGATAGACCAATTTTATCTTAGTGGACGTTAATCATCATCATCATCATTAAAAAAACATTTAAGAAAATAATTTAAAATACAAAATTTCATTAAAAATTAAAAAAAAAAGTTAAAACCTTTATATATATATATATATATATATATGAAATTTTGTATTGTTTTTAATGGTATTTAATATAAATTTTAATATTTTATTTGTAATTTTATTTTTTTTAGATTCAGTAATTTGGTTTTATTATATATATTTTTAATTTTTTCTTAGTGTTTTTAAATTTTTCCTTAAACTATATATATATATATATAATTTAACTATTTTTATTTTTTTGTTAATCTTGAAACTTTTTGACTTGGTGAGGAATTGCAACCACACATTCAAACACTATCACAAGGTTTCCCCATGGCTTCAAGTTAGGATCTCACAGGAATTGAACCCTTCTCAATGGTGGTGTTATTATCTACAATTATTTTATGTGTATTGAAGTAAAGGTAAAAAATGTGTTAAAAATGACATTTTTCACTATATTTAAAAAGTACGAAATTATAAATTAATTAAGGAAACACATTTATATGAAAAATATTAATTTCAAAAAATTGAATGGTAAAATATATTTTTAAGAAATATTAATTTTAGAAAAGTGAATGGTAAAATATATTTTTAAGATTGAAAGAAACGTGGAAAACTAACTAAAAACACCTTTGAAAAAAAATATAATGTGGAAAAATTATGAATCAGAAATTTAAAATATCAAAAAACCACTTAAAAAGAGAACCGGGTGTTGCAGATAGAACCATTTTTAAAAACGGTGTAAAAAATGTAACCCCCCCCCTCCCCCAAACGAGAACTATGTAGAGTTCTTGTTAAGTTTGTAACTATGTTTTTATTTGTGTAAGAGAGACATATGTATAATAATTTGTACATTAACACAATGTGATTTTGAGAGAGATTGTTGTTGTTCTATGCAATTCTCTATTAGAATCTTGACTTCATGATTTTTGTTTCTCTATATGGTGTGGATGGTGATATACAACAATTGCAGGAATCAATCATTTTTTCCGACCTTCTTGGATTCTTTATTGTGTCCTTCCTGTGGAGTTGTTTCAACTTTGCCTCAGGTTCAACTTCAAACTCTACAATAAAATCTTTGCTTTCCCCTATGGTCCCTTCTTTCTTATTGAGAGACACATCATGCATTGTAATTTTTTTTTTCCTGTACTAAAGTTTCACAAACATGTTTTTCCACATTATTATTAATTGCCCCAATTGTTGTCATCCAAGGATATTCAAGAATATGATCTAGATCATTCATCTCAATGGCACAAAAATCCGAATTCAATAGATATTTATTCATAGTGAGCTTCAAATCTTTAAAAATTTGAACACTTTTACCCTTAACCTCTGTGCTTTGGATATTCTTTGCAAGAACATGCAATCTATTAATCAACTGAATATTGATAAAATTGTGGACAACACTTTGATAATGGGGATGGAATGTAGTGTATCTATAGAGGTAATGGGGGCGCTGAAGGGCCCATACTGATAATAGAGAAGAATATTTTAATTGATGAACAAGAAAGTATTTCTTTATGAGTGTCATCCTTCCATGAGGACTAATATATGGTGTTACCCTACCTGAAGGGTTTTGTCTACATTCTTGTGTTGAATATTTGGTGAATGGTTTGGTTTATTCTTATTAAGATTAAGGGTTATTTTTGAAGTTATATTTGTAGATCTATTCAGACACGTAACAATTATAGAGAAGACATATCAATATACTATAGCTCAAAGTTTCAAATTCATAGGGGCTGAAATTTCAAGAATAATTCAAGGGAAAGTTTGAACGACAAAAAGTTCTACAAACCAAGGTTTTTAAAAGTATGTTAACTTGAAAGTAGCATAAATTTTGATGAAAAATTTCCACTATTGCTAAACTTCGAAAGAAGTTAAATACGATGCTTGGAAATGAATATTTAGGTTAATGGGTATGCCTATTAATGAACCACTTTAATGAAATGGTTGATGATATAAAAACTACAAAATTCCTCGCAGGGTTTATGGGGGGAGATCGAACGGTGCAAGGTTTCTCGTAGCATTCCTTCATGAGAATCCCTTCCCAAAACAAGATTATGACAAAGAAGATATGGATATGGTTGTTCAACTCTATACCGAATGGACATTGATAATAGAAAATTACTTAAGGTTTCCACGTGTGCTAAGCCCCATAATGGAACACAATCCCTCTGGCTCACAACACTCAACCGCCTTAAGCAATTCTACAGGGATTTTCAGTGATGGGGAAAAAGATGGTGGCCGCTAGACTAGGGCTCTTGTATCAGCATCAACTTACCACTTGAGTGGTGTTTTTTCATAGCTTACAATTTTAAGTCAAACATTTATTTAATATCATATCGTTTTATAATTTTATCATCATAGGAAACTATTATTTTAAAAGGGATTTATTATAATAATTATTTTTAGATGTTAACAATAAGAATAACTTTTACAATTTTAATTAATATCATATCGTTTTATAATTTTCTCATTATAGGAAACTATTATTTTAAACTATTATTTTAAAAAGGAGTTGTTATAATAATTACTTTTAGATGTTAACAATAAGAATAATTTGTCTTTGAGGTGTAGGACAATCAGTGACGAAGTGTGTTATTAAGGCGCTCTATGATGTTAAAGTTATTGGTTTGAAATCTGCGGGGACAAAAAATCCAGCCGTGTTAAGGATTGGTGTGTCTCAAAGTCACTGGTTCGAAACCTGTGGGGACAACAGCCATGTTAAGGGTTGGTGTGGCTCAGGCTGGGTGTGATTCCTAAGTGATTTTGACGACTTAGATGCCCCTAAATCGCGATTTCTTAGCCACATGTTAATCCCACATGTCACGAACAAAGTAACCAAAAAAATTAAAAATAACTTACTGAATTATAATTTAAATCACATTCAATTTTTTTTGTTCATAGAAATAAAATAAATTTGAGTTTTTCATTATATTTTATTTATAAAAAAAAATTGTTATAGTCAAAAGAAAATAAATTCCAAAAATATTACAACAATAAATAAATGTGTCTTCTCAAACAGAATTATAAAATATTTAAAATTTAACATTAAATTCTCCGCATACACATATTTAGTGCTTTAAAATGAAATGTAATTACATATTAATATTAACGTAAGAAATGGTATAGTTTTAGAACAATTTAAGGTGACAAAGGAGGTCGTAAATGATTGTCAAATGAATTATTAATTGTTTTGTGGCACTCACTATTACTCATAATGCTTGTCGGGTATGAGAAACTTGTCAAAATTAATATGAATTAAATTCTTTATTTGTTTTAATTTTTTATGTTTTACATTTTTAATAATATATGTAATATTTTATTTTCAAAATTAAAATCTATTATTTTAGAATTTTTTATTTAAATAAAAATGTAAATATATATTTATAAAAACATTTTTCAATTTAATAAAGTTTAATAACACTTTTCGATAAAGTTTTAATTATTTTATTATTCTTCACGATATTAATTTTATATTTGTGTACTTGACTTTATCATATATTTCTGACTTGTTTCTGTTGGATATATTAATTATAAATCATGAGCTTCAGGTTTACGCAAAATCTGTATGTCACGAAAACAGAGACGTTAGTCTGTCAGACATGGCAAGGAAAAGTGTTAGCAAGAGCTTATTTAAGGAGTAGATTTTTATCTTTCTCGAGCTCTTTTATGCAGATGAGTCATTCAAAATTTCTTTCCGTCTCAATTGTTTTCAGTTGGTTTTACTTATACAGAAGTCTCATTCTTCATCTATATAAGTATGAGTTTGAAAGTAGTTGATAGATCAGATACATAGACAAAGAAAATATAAGTCGATAGTTTGGAAGAAACAACAACTATGAGATTCCAAGAAGTCTGAGAGCACAAGCTCTATGTGTAAGTTTCTCATAAATTATTGGAGCAGAAGCTCGTCATAGTTATTGTATTATGTATTAGCGCACATTGCCAAAATTCATAATATATTAGTTATGTGTGTGTTGAAATATTTCTGGGTTATGTAGTGTTCAATCATCTTGAAAATATCTTTTCTTTGTTTATACTCAAGCTTAATTTCATTGTTTATGTGTTGAGAGTACAACAGTATAAACAAATTGTGTGTTAAGCGTTATCATCATAGAGCTCAGTCTTTTCTGTAGTCTAGCAACTATGCGGTAAGTCCTGAAAGTTCAGAGACGAAGAATTTCACTTCGCGATATTTGTAACTATGCTATGCAAAGTTTATCTGTGCGTTGTAGATCTGAGATTTGATATCAGAGAAGGTTGATCAGAGCATCAACTCTATTGAAAGGAGAAATCATGGATTCTACTTCAAATCTGCAACCTACTAGTTTTAAAGAAAAAAATTATGAACTATGGTCATTGACCATGAAGGCATTATTTTGGGGTCAAGATGTTCTCAAGATAGTAGAGAATCAATATATGGAACCAACAAATCATGAAGCATACAATGCACTCACACAAGCTGAGAAGGATTCCTTGAAAGATCAAAGGAAGAAGGATGGAAAGACAATGTTTTACATACTTCAATCCATGCATGAAAGCATACTCCTAAGAGTTGCACCAACAAAGAAATCAAAAGAAGCATGGGGAATATTACAAACTTCTTATCAAGGTATGGAAAAAGTCAAGACTTCAAAACTACAAATTCTTAGAAGAAATTTTGAAACTCTGTCAATGAAATATACAGATTCAGTAGATTCCTTTTACACCCATGTTATTGGACTGATAAATCATATTAATTGTCATGTAGAAACCATAGAGTATTGAAAAGTTGTTAGGAATGTAGTTAGGAGTCTTCATCCTAAATTTGATACCCTTGTTGTGACTTTATAATAGAACAAATACATGAGTGAGTTCAATCTAGATGAATTGCAAGTTTCCCTCATTAATCATGAACACATAATGAATTGGTCAAACATGTCATTATAAAATGCATTTTCTGTACAGTCATCTATAAGTCGTGGAAGAAGGGGGGGATCTAAATCTAGAGGAAGAGGAAGAAGTTTTTTCTAGAGGTGGATGTAGTAGCAGTCTTGGAAATACTGGTGAAAGAAGTCAAAATCCAAATAGCAGTCAGTCAGGTAATCACAAATTTATATGTCAAAGATTTTGTGCCATTGTTGTAAAAAGTATGGAAATCATGCATATGAGTGTAGTAAGAGACAATATAATTAGAGCAAGCAAAGTGAATATCAGTCACGCAATGCAAACAGTCCCTCCATCCCTATGTTTATGGTGTGTGCTGAAGCAATGCCTACAATTTCCATAGTTGAATGCAATGTTGCTCAAGAAGTTCCATGTGACATATTCTATCTATATTCAAGCTACATTAATCACATGACATGAAATTTAGAACTGTTTTCTAGTTTTGATAAATCACTCCAAACTAAAGTTACACTTAGAAGAAATATCCAATTCCCTATCTTAGGAAAATGAAGTATTAACATTTTAACTAAACAAGGAGAACAAAAAGTTATTCCTGATGTATATTATGATTCTGGTCTAAAGAATAATTTGATGAGCATAGGACAAATGTTATAGAAAATATACATAATCTACATGGAAGATAATCATTGTGTGATTATGGACAGATATCCAAGCAATGATCTTATTGCAAGAATTTAGATAAAAAACAACAAAATGTTTCCATTAACATTGAATCCAACCAAGAAGAAAAATACATCACAAGATTTCTATGGCACAAAATATGTGCATTTAGACACTACATTCAAAGAAGAAAGTAAAGAAGTTAGTGCATGCATTTTCAAGAAAGAAGAAGTCAATGGTGCAGATATGTAGGCAACATTCCAATCTGAAGTGCAGGATGATTTCTGGCTATGGCATTTCAGATTTGGACATTTGAACTTTGGAGGTTTGAAGATGATACATGCAAAGGATGCGATAAATGGTTTTCCATTAATTGAAAACCCAAAAATAATACGTGAAGGTTGTATCTTTGGAAAGCATCTCAGAGAATCTTTTCCAGTTGAAAAGTCATATAGATCAAAATATCTACTTGAAATAGTACATTCATACATATGTGGAGCAATGAAAACACCATCTATAGGAGGAAGTACATAATTTCTTACATTCATTCATGATTTCTCAAGAAAAGCATGGATTTATTTTCTAAAACATAAATCTGATGCATTGAGTTGTTTTTGGCAGTTTAAATCACTTGTGGAGAAGAAAAATGGTTTTTATATCAAGGTTCTAAGAATTAAGAGAGGAGGTGAATATATTTCGAAAGGTTTTCATAACTTTTTTAAAGTTCACAATATCTACAAGTAATTGACTGTGTGGTATACACCACAACAGAATGGTGTCACAGAGAGAATGAATCGAACCATCATGGAAATGGCACACAATATGTTGGTAGCTGAACATTTTTCAAATGAGTATTCAGTTGAGGCAGTATCAACTCCAATGTATATCATGAACATGTGTCTAACAAAGAGTGTGAGAAAAAAAGTTTCTTAAGAATCTTGGACAGGTATGAAGCATAATGTGGCGCACTTAAAGGTTTTTGGTTGTCTCGCATATGCACATGTTCCAGATGATGTGAGAAAGAAGCTAGATAACAAAGGACATATATGTATATTTGTTGGGTATTCTGAAGATACAAAAGCATACAAGTTGTATGATTCCATTTCAAGAGAATTCATAATCTATCACAATGTTAAATTTGTGGAGAATCAAACATGGGATGGAAGCATAGAAAGAATAGTTAAAGTTCTTGACACTATCACACATGATGATATGGAGGATGAAGTGGTTCAAAAACCAAGTAAAAATCAATGCATAGTTCCATCTACACCTGGAACTGTGACACAAATCCCAACACAAACTACTCCAGTAAGATCTACAGGTGCACAGTCCACACCTAGATACAAACAAATGCCAACAAGTAGTCCAAGTAGTTCTAAATCTCTAGATACAACATTAGCAAATAAATTAACAAGAAATAAAATAATTTTGTGTGACATCTATAACATTGACACAACAAATTCTTTTTTTTTTGTTTCCTCTGTTTTCAAAAATAGATGATCCATTAACTTTTGATGAAGTTGTCAAAGATGATTTATGGGAACAAGTCATGGATGAAGAAATTAAATGCATAGAGAAAAATTAGACATGGAAATTGGTAGATGTCCCTAAAGGAAAGGATGTGATAAGTGTCTAGTGGATTTATAAAACCAAGCAAGATGCAGAAGCACAAGGCAATGTTAGTTGCAAGGGTTTTTACAAAACAACCTGTAATTGATTTCAATGACAAATTTTCACCATTTGCGTGCATGGACACAGTAAGAACTGTGTTATCCATTGTTGCGAAGAACAAATGATCTATTTACTAAATGGATGCAATTTCAACATTTTTTAATGGACATTTATAAGAATAAGTGTATGTGGAACATCGAGAAGGATTTGAGTTTCTAGGACAAGAAAACAAAGTATACATATTGAAGAAGACATTGTATGGTTTAAAGGGAGCTCCTAGATATTGATACAATAGCATAGATTCCTAACTCACTCAGAATGGATTTCAGAGAAGTGAATGTGAGCCAACATTGTACATCAAAGAAAATCAACAAGGTAACATGTTAATTGTTTTCTTATATGTAGATGACTTGATTTTTACATGTAATTTTGGCATAGAAGAATTTTAGTCAGTGATGAAGGATGAGTTTGAAATGAATGATTTAGGGCCTATGAAATATTTTTTGGGCATTGAATTTCACCAGTCTAAAGGTGGTATATTTATCTCATGATCTAAATATGAACATGAAATTTTGAAAAGATTCAACATGATAAATTCCAAAGTAGCCCCACCATCTTCCATAACATGATTAAAGATAAGCAAGGAAGATGAAGGGTCCAAGGTAGATCCTACTCTATTTAAAATGATGGTAGGAAGTCTTATGTATCTAACAAAAACAAGACCTCATATTATGTATGGAGCGAGCCTAATTTCAAGGTTCATGGAAACTCCAAAAGAATCACATTGGAACGAAGGAAAAAGAAAACCGAGATATGTGAATGGAACAAAATATTTTGGAATTATGTATTTTACTTTAGAAGATTTCATACTTACTGGATACATTGACAATAATTGTGGAGGCATCATAGATGACAGGAAAAGTACTTCTAGGAACACATTTCATTTTGGAACAGGTATAGTATCATGGGAATTAAGGAAGTATCCCATTGTGGCTCTCTCTTTAGTAGAAGTTGAGGATATTACAGCTACAAGTGCAACTTGTCAAGCAATTTGGATGAGAAGAATGTTAAATGATTTGTTGTAGGAACAACATGAACCAAATACAATATTTTTTGACAACAATTCATCCATAATGTTATCAAAAAATCATCAGTTTCACAAGAAAACCAAACATATTGATACAAGCTATCATTTTATCAAAGAATTAGTGAATAACAAATAAATCTATTTAGAATTTTCCAGGTCAAAAGAACAAGTCGCAGCTATATTTACAAAATATTGGGAAGGGATGCATTTTAGAAACTGAGCAGTTGTCTAGGATTCAGTGCAGTAATAGATGTTTGACAGTTCATGCCAATTCAATTTTTGATGTAAAATTTGTATTTTGTAAACTTACCTACTTATAATTAAGGGGGAGTGTTGGAGATATTAATTACAAGTTGTGAGCTTTACGGTTATGAAAATTTTTTATGCAACCAAAACAAAGACGTTAGTTTGTCAAGGATGGAAAGGAGAAGTGTTAGCACGAACTTATTTAATGAGTCGATCTTTATCTTTCTTGAGCTCTATTATGCAGATTAGAGTCAATCTAAAATTTATTGTCGACTTAATTGTTTTAAGTTGGTTTTACTTCTATAGAAAGTCTTAGTCTTCATATATATAAGTTTGAGTCTGTAAGTAGTTGATAGGTAAGATACTCAGACATAGAGAGTATAAGTCAATAATTTGGAAGCAACAACAACTGTGAGAAGTCAAAGAACTCTGAGAGCACAATCTTTGTGTGTAATTTGTTCATAATTTCTTGGAGTAGAAGCTCATCATAGTTATTTTATTTTTTATTAGCGCACAACACCAAAGTTCATAATATATTACTTATCTGTCTGTTGAAGTATTTCTAAGTTCGGTTGTGTTCAATCATCCTGAAAATATCTTCTCTTTATTTATGCTCAAATTTAAGTTCACATTTTATGTGTTGAGAGTAGCACAATATAAAGAAATTATTTGTTAAGTGTTATCATTACATCATACAGTCTTTTGTGCAATATGGAAACTTCTCGGTAAGTCTCGAGAGTTGAGAGACGAAGAATTTAACTGCGTGTATCTATAATCATGTTGTGCATATTTTATCTACGCGTTGCAGATTTGACATCCGATATCAAAGCAGGAACTCTGTTGAAAGGAGAAATCATGGCTTCTAGTTCAAATTTGCAACCCCCCACTTTTACAAGAAAAAATTGAGTTATGGTCCTTGACCATGAAGGCATTATTTTGGGGTCAATATGTTTGGGAGATACTCAATAATGACTATGTGGAACCAACATATCATGAAACACACAATTCACTCACACATGTTGAGGAGGATGTATTGAAAGATCAAAGGAAGAAGGTTGGAAAGGCAATGTTTTACATACATCAAGTCATGCATGAAAGCATACTCCCAATAGTTGCATCAACAAAGAAATCCAAGGAAGCATGGGGCATATTACAAACTTCTTATCAAGGTATGGACAAAGTCAAGACTTCAAAACTACAAACTCTTAGAAGAGATTTTGAAACTCTGTCAATGAAATATATAGACTCAATAGATTCATTTTACACGGTCCATGTTATTGGACTGATAAATCATATTAATTGTCATGTAGAAACGATAGAGGATTGAAAAGTTGTTAAGAATGTAGTTAGGAGTCTTCCTCCTAAATTTGATACCCTTGTTGTGACTTTAGAAGAGAAAAAATAAATGAGTCACTTCAGTCTAGATGAATTGCAAGCTTCCCTCATTAATCATGAACATGGATTGAATAGGTCAAACATGTCATTATAAAATTCATTTTCTACGCAGTCATCTATAATAAGTGGAAGAGGAATGGGGATAGATAACTCTAGAGGAAGAGGAAGAAGTTCTGCTAGAGTTGGACGTAGTAGTAGTCCTAGAAATACTGGTGGAAGAAGTCAAAATACAAATAACAGACATTGAGGTAATCATAAATTTGATAAGTCAAAGATGCAGTTCCATTATTCTAAAATGTATGGACATTATGCATATGAGTGCAGGAAGAGACAATATAATCAGAACAATCAAAGTCAAGATCACTCATGCAACAAAAACATTCCCTCTATCCCTATGTTTATGGTGTGCACTGAAGGAATTCCTATAGTTTCTCGAGTTGAATGCAATGTTGCTCAAGAAAGTCCATGTGACACATGGTATCTAGATTCAGGCTGCTGCAGTAATCACATGACAGGAAACTTGGAACTATTTTCTAGTCTGGATAAATCAGTCCAAACTAAAGTTAGACTTAGATCAGATATCCAAGTCAGTGTCTTAGGAAAATGAAGTATTAACATTTTAAGTAAACAAGGAGAAAAAAAAGTTATGCTTGCTATATATTATGTTTTTGGTCTAAAGAATAATTTGATGAGCACAAGACAATTGTTACATAAAGGATACATAATCTACATGGAAGATAATCATTGTGTGATTATGGACAATATCCAAGCAATCATCTTATTGCCAGAATTCAGATGACAAACAACATAATGTTTTCATTAGCATTGAATCCAACCAAGAAGAAAAATAAAACACACGCTATCTATAACAGAAAAGATGCGCAGTTAGACACTGCATTCAAACAAGAAAGTGAAGAAGTTAGCACGTGTAGTTTCAAAAATAAGAAGAAAATTGTGCAGAGATGCAGGAAGCATTCCAATATGAAGTGCATGATGTTTCCTGGATGTGGCATTTTAGATTTGGACATCTGAATTTTGGAGGTCTGAAGCTACTACATACAAAGGATATGGTGAAGTGTTTTTCATTAATGGAAAAACCAGAAAGAATATGTGAAGGTTGTATCATTGAAAAGAAGCATAGAGAATGTTTGCTGGTTGGAAAGTAATCTAGAGAAAAATATCCACTAGAAATAGTACATTGATACATCTATGGACCAATGCAAACACCATCTATAGGAGGTACTACATATTTTCTTATATTCATTCACGATTTCTCTAGAAAAACATGGATTTATTTCCTAAAACACAAATATAGCGCATTGGATTTTTTTTCAGCATTTTAAATCACTTGTGGAGAAGCATAGTGGTTATTATATCAAGGTTCTAAGAACTAACAGAGGAGGTGAATATATTTCAAGAGATTTTTAGAACTTTTGTAAAGTTCATGGAATCTAAAAGAAATTCACTGCGTAGTATACATCATAGAAGAATGGTGTCACAGAGATGAAGAATCAAACCATCATGGAAATGGCTCGCGGTATGTTGGCATCCAAACATTTTAAGTTCGCGGTGAATGAAGGAAGGGATGGAAGCATAGAAGGAACAGTTTAAGTTCTTGAAACTATCATCCATGATGATATAGAGGATGAAGTGGTTTAAACACAAATTTCAAATCAATGCACAGTTCCATTTACACCTGGAATTGCGATACAAATCCCAACACAAACTACTCCAATAAGATCTTCAGGTGTGCAGTCTACATATAGAGTGCATCAAACTCCAACAAGCATTCCAAGTAGTTCTACATCTCTAGATCCAACATTAGCAAGTCTGTTACCAAGAAAGATAAGAAGTCTGTGCGACATCTATAATGTTGACACATCAAATTCTTTTTATTTTTTTCTTTGTTTTCACATATAGATGATCCATTAACTTTTCAAGAAGCTGTTAAAGATTATGTATGCGCACAAGCCATGGATGAAGAAATTAAATGCATAGAGAACAACCATACATGGAAATTGGTATATGTACCTGAAGAAAATGATGTGATAAGTGTCAAGTGGATTTATAAAACCAAACAAGATGCAAAAGAACAAGGCAAGGTTAGTCGCAAGGGGTTTTACACAGCAACCTGGAATTGATTTCAATGAAACATTTGCACCACTTGCACGCATGGACAATGTCTGAATTGTGTTAGCCATTGTTTTGTAGAACAGATGGTATGTTTATCAAATGGATGTAAAGTCATCATTTTTTAATCGACATTTAGAAGAAGGTTTTGTTGAACAACCGTAAGGCTATGAGGTTCCAAGACAAGAAAACAAAGTATACATATTGAAGAAGTCATTTTATAGTTTAAAGAAAGATCTGAGAAGTTGCTACAGTCGCATAGACTCCTACCTCACTCAGAATAGATTTCAGAGAAGTGAATGTGAGTCAACACTGTACATCAAAGCAAATCAACAAGCTAACATGTTAATTGCTTTCATATATGTAGATGACTTGATTAAGAATTTAAGTCAGTCATAATTGATGAGTTTGAAATGACTAATTTAGGACTTATGAAATTATTTTTGGACATTGAAGTTCACCAGTCTAAAACTGGTATATTTATTTCACATGAAAATTTAAAAGGATTCAACTTGATAAATTCCAAAGGAGTCTCGACAACTTGAAAAGAAGAGAGGGATGCTTTGTCAAGAACAACTTGCCCGCAACACTAATGCGTATGTGGAGAAATAATCCACAGCAGTATGCGGGAAGTCATTCTTGGCTGAGTTACACACTTTGTCTCTACATGCAAGAGCCTACACGAATTTCTTCAGAACTAACGCGATTAGATAAGATCGAACCACTCATGAATCCCAGAGGAATAGAATAAGGTGTCAATTTGAAACGAGGGAAAGGGAAGACGGATATTTATATATGTAGTACACACAAACCAGTCGAATGGAATTGACAAATCGACTTTGCTGAAAAGAAATAAAGCGGGTCTATATTACCTGCTTTATTCGATGCGTCCTGCGCCCACGTTAAAGGACATATAATTGATACGCCTTTATCCGTTTATGAGCTTTAATCGGACCGAGTCAGCTTCCCACCTGACTCGTAATCGAGACATCTTCGCCCAGCGATAGACGAGCACTGGCATGCCGTCCTCACATCGCTCAAACACACATTCAGCAGACGATAACAGAATGACGTCAAATATGCACAGAGCAAACACAAGGGATTTACTGCGAGAACATGAGACGATAAAAAAACAGTTTATGCGGAATAAACGATAAGGGAACGGCGTCAGATATGCAGCCAGCAAACGATGTAGAGAGTCCTTACGCGGAGAATATGAAACGATACCGATGTAGTTTATGCTTTCTTCTCCTCGATAGGTTTCGAGTTTCTATATAGTTTTTGTCATTTTTCCACATTAATATTAATGGCCCCAATTGTTGTCATCCAAGGGTAATCAAGAATAACATCCACATTATTCATATTAATGGCTCAAAAATCAGAATGCAACAGATATTTATTTATAGTGAGCTTTAAATCTTAAAAATTTGAACTCTTTTACCTTTAACCTATATGTTTTTGGATATTCTTTGCAAGAATTTACAATCTATTTACAATATTGTTTGAATATTGATAAAATTGTAGACAACACTTTCATAAGGGGATAGAATGTAGTGTAGTTAGAGAGGCAATGGGGTTGAAGGGCCCATACTGATAATAGAGAAGAATCAAAAAATCTTTTAATTGATGAGCAAGAAAGTATTTTTTTTATGAATATTATCCTTCCATAAGAACTAATATATGGTGTTACCCTAACTGAAAGATTTTGTTTACATTCTTGTGTTAAATATTTGGTGAATAGTTTGATTTATTCTTATTGAAATTAAGGATTATTTCTGAAGAATCTACAAACCAAGGTTTTTAAAAGTATGTTAACTTGAAACTAGCATAAATTTTGATCAAAAAGTTCCACTCTCTCTAAACCTCGAGAGAAGTTAAATATGATGCTTGGAGATGAATCTTTAGGGTAATGGGTAGGCCTATTAATGAACCACTTTGATGAAATGGTTGATATTGTGTTAAAAAAAGGTTGATTGATCACATGTGCAAGAATTACTTAGAAGTGAAACCTATTAAACGATATAAAAACTACAAAATTCCTCGGAGGATTTATGGGGGAAGATCGAACGATGCAGGGTTTCTCGTAGCATTCCTTCATGAGAATCCCTTCCCAAAACAAGACTGTGACAGAGAAAATATGGATATGATTGCTCTACTCTATACCAAGTGGACACTGATACTACAAAATTACTCAAGGTTTCCACATGTGCTAATCCCCATAATGACTCACAACACTCAATCGCAAGCAATTCTACAACGATTTTCGGTAATGGAGAAAGAGATGGTGGCCACTAGACTAGTGATCTTGCATCAACATCAACTTACCACTTGAGTGGTGTTTTTTCATAGCTTACAATTTTAAGTCAAAGATTTATTTCATATAATATCTTTTTATAATTTTATCATCATAGAAAACTATTATTTTAAAAATGAGTTATTATAATAATTACTTTTACAAGTTAAGAATAAGAATAACTTATTGAGTTATAATTTAACTCATTCAAATTTTTTTAGTATAGAGAAATAAAATAATTTTAATTTTTACATTATATTTTTTTTATTTGTATTTTATTTATAAAAAAAATCGTTATTATCAGAAGACAACAATAAATAAATGTGTCTTCTCAAACAGAATTATAAAATATTTAAAATTTATTATTTGTATTTTATTTATAAAAAAAATCGTTATTATCAGAAGAAAATAAAGTCCAAAAATATAACAACAATAAATAAATGTGTCTTCTCAAACAGAATTATAAAATATTTAAAATTTAATATTAGCTTCTGCACATACACATATTTCGTGCTTTATAATGAGATGTAATTAAATATTAATTTTAAAGTAAGAAAGGGTATAGTTTTAGAACAATTAAAGGTGTCAAAAGAGGTCGTAAATGATTGTCAAATGAACTATAATGCTTGTCGATACGGGGATGAGAAACTTGTCAAAATTCATATGGATTAAATTCTTTATATGTTTTAATTTTTCATGTTTTACATTTTTTTTAATATTTTATTTTTAAAATTAAAATCTATTATTTTAGAATTTTATATTTAAGCAAAAATTTAGATATATTTGTAAAAACATTTTTCAATTTAATAAAGTTTAATAATACTTTTGGATAAAGTTTTATTTACTTTTATTATTCTGCACGATATAAATTTTATATTTGTGTACTTACTTACAATTATAAAATTAAATTATAAATATTATAATAAGGGAGTGTTATGAGATGTCTCTAACTTGTTTTTGTTGGAGATATTAATTACAAGACGTGAGCTTCAGGTTTATGCAAAAGTTGCGTGTCACGACAAGTAGAAGTGTTAGCAAGAGTTTATTTAATGAATTGATCTTTATCTTTCTCGAGCTCTTTTATGCAGATGAGAGTTAGTCAAAAAAATTTGTTGTCTTAATTGTTTTCAATCGACTTTACTTCTACATAAGTCTCAATCTTCATCTATATAGGTATGAGACTAAAAGTAGTCGATAGAATAGATACATAGACAGAGAGAATAGAGGTCGATAGATTGGAAGCAACACCAACTGTGAAGAGTCCAAGAATTATGAAAGCACAAAATTTGTGTGTAAGTTTTCTAGAAGTTGTTGGACCAAAAGCTCGTCATAGTTATTGTATTATGTATTAGCGTGCATCGCCAAAATTCATAATATATGAGTTATCTATGTGTTGAAGTATTTCTGAGTTATGTAGTGTTCAATCATCTTGAAAATATCTTCTCTTTGTTTATGCTCAAGGTTAAGTTCATAGTTTATGTGTTGAGAGTACAACAATATAAACAAATTGTTTGTTAAGTGTTATCATCATAGTCCGCAGTCTTTTGTGCAGTCTAGCAACTGCACAGTAAGTATTGAGAGTTTAGAGATGAAGAATTTCACTTCATAGTATTTGTAATCGTGCTACATAGAGTTTATCTGCGCACTGTAGATTTGAGATCTGATTTCAGAGCAGGTTGATCAAAGAAACAACTCTGTTAAAAGGAGAAATCATGGATTCTACTTCAAATGTGCAACCTAACACTTTTACAGAAAAGAAATTATGATCTACTTGACCATGAAGGCGTTAATTTGAGGTCAAGATGTCTGGGAGATAGTCAAGAATGGATATGTGGAACCAACAGATCAGGAACATACAATGCACTCACAGAAAATGAGAAAGATGGTTTGAAATATAAAAGGAAGAAGGATGTAAAGACAATGTTTTACACACATCAAGCCATGCATGAAAGCATACTCCCAAGAGCTGCATCAACAATGAAATCCAAGGAAGCATGGGGCATATTAAAAACTTCTTATCAAGGTATGGACAAATTCAAGACTTCAAAACTACAAATTCTTAGAAGAGATTTTGAAACTCTGTCAATGAAATATAGAGATTCAATAGATTCCTTTTTCAGCCATGTTATTGGACTGATAAATCATATTAATTGCCATGTAGAAACCATAAACGTTTGAAAAGTTGTTGGGAATGTAGTTTCGATTCTTCCTCCTAAATTTGATACATTTTTTGTGACCTTAGAAGAGAACAAAAACATGAGTAAATTCATTCCAGATGAATTGCAAGATTCCCTCATTAATCATGAACACATATTGAATAGGTCAAACATGTCACTAGAAAATTCACTTTCTTCACAGTCATCTATAAGTCGTGGAAGAGGAAGGGGGAGACCTAACTCTAGAAACATAGGAAGAAGTTCTGCTAGAGGTGGATGCAGTAGCAGTCTTGGAAAAAATGGTGGAAGAAGTCAAAATCCAAATAACAGTCAGTTAGGGAATAGGAAATTTTATAAGTTAAATATTTTGTGCCATTACTATAAAAAGTATGGAAATAATGCATATGAGTGTAGTAAGAGACAATATAATCAGAAAAATCAAAGTCAATATCAGTCACACAACACAAATAGTTCCTCCAGGCATATGTTTATGGCATGCGTTGAAGAAATTCCTATAGTTTCCCAAGTTGAATGCAATTTTTCTCAAGAAATTCCATGTGACACATTGTATCTAGATTCAAGCTACAATAATCACATGACATGAAATTTAGAACTGTTTTCTAGTTTGGATAAATCTCTCCAAACTAAAGTTACACTTGGGACAGATATCCAATTCCCTATCTTAGGAAAAGGAAGTATTAACATTTTAACTAAACAAGGAGAACAAAAAGTTATTCCTAGTGTATATTATGATTCTGGTCTAAAGCAGAATTTGATGAGCATAAGACAAGTGTTACAGAAAGGATACATAATCTACGTGGAATATAATCATTGTGTGATTATGGACAAATCTCCAAGAAATCATCTTATTGCAAGAATTCAAATGACAAGAAATAAAATGTTTCCATTAACATGGAAGCCAAACAAGAATAAAAATATAGCACAAGCTTTCTATGATACAAAATATGCACAGTCAAACATTGCATTCAAAGAAGAAAGTTAAGAAATTAGTGCACATAGTTTCAGGAAAGAATAAGACAATGGTCCAGAGATGTAGGTGTTGGCAGCAGGCCGAAGTGGGAAAGAAAGCGTGCATGAAGAAGAATGACATCTGGAAGAGAAATCGTGAGAAAGAAAGCATGCAAGAGGAAAACGAAAACTAGCAAGAAGCACAACACACGCGCATGCAAAGAGGAGGTGACAGCTAGAAGGAAGCAAAGCACGCATGCACAGAAGGAAGACCTAACGACAATAGGGTTAGGGTTTTTGTAAGGTTTTGGGTAAGTGGTTGAAGATCCCAATAGATATAAATATAGATACACAGGTATCATAAAAGAGTTCAGTTAGGGTTGGTTCGTTACCTATGAAGGTTTGATTGTTCTTATGTAATGCTTTTTATTAGAGAACCATTTTTGTAAAGAAATTGAGCTAGAGAGTAGGAGAGAAGGTAGATCTTGAGGATTAGATCATAGGTCGAGGAGCCTAGTGCGGTCTAGTTCGCCTCATAGATATCTTACCCATACGAGGAGAATTGTAAGCACATGGCGCGAGATTGCAGAACTACCATAATAAGAGAGCCAAGAGCCAAATCTTTGTGGATGTAGCCCAAGAGGGGGTGAACCATGGTAACACTAGTGTAATGTGATGAATGCATGTATATCTTTGTGATACTTTTATTAGTTAAGCATTGTATGTAATGAATGAATGATTTATTATATTGCATGGTTATTTGTTGTTGGGATATAATGAAAATATTCTATGAAGTTCAAAATATAAAAGAGAATAACAGTAGTTTGTAACACAAGTTAGAATAAATGAATCAGAATACAGATCCCATATCTCATACTCAATCCTAGGCTAGAAACACCTGAGTCTTACAACCACCCATAAAGCTATCTCAGGTGAGACTGCATGGTGCATTCTGTGTGTTGTGTTTCCTTCTGGTTTACTAGAAGAGCTGATAGTTTTAGGCTTTGTTGGTAACCTAAAATATATGAACCCTGGGTCAACAATGTAGGTAGTAGGTAAGAGTAGTTTATGTTAAACCAAAAAATGGTTTCGTTGCCATGTTAAGAGGAACAAGAGATGACTCAGTAGATGAGACAAAATGTATAAGAAAAGAATGAGTGAGACCAGAAGACCGCTAAGCCACTAGAAGGGAATGTTGAGACTATGGAACCCCACGAAAGTAGAAATCGAAGTCTGGTTGAGAACTAAAGAGATAGAGTTTTCTAAGAAAGACAATAGAAACCCTAGCATCACACCTCGTAAATATCTGTATAAATACGTGTTTACAGATTTACACGAAGTATTTTTCTATGATTTTCCCCACCTACTCTAGGAGTGAATACTACGGTTGAAAGATAACCATGCGATGAACTAAATCTGACAGCTAGATTGGACCCCAGTATAGGTTGAGCAGATACAGTAGGTGAACACAAAATTCACCTGTGCAGTCGACTTTTGTCTTGACAGTATTGTGGCAGGCTTCATCAGAGAGCTTACAGTTGACACAACAAAGTCATACAACGCAGGAGAGCATGAATTTCTACATGAACCCCGCGGAAGGTACATTCGATCACTATAGACATATATTAAGATACTACTATATAACAAAGGGGTAATGACAGCTAGACTTCCCTTCATGCATGGGGGAAGGGGGGAAACACTGACATAGAGAGGATAGATGGACAAAGGTGAGGATAAAGGAAATAAGGAGAAGGAATTCTTGGGCCCGATCTTGATGGATGACGACCAACTTAAGTGGATCTTGGCATCATCAGGAACGACGCATAGCGGAGTACCCTACCAATATAAGGTGAATACCAAGAAGAGAGTCATAGCTACGAGGGAGGGATTGGAAACCGATGAGGAAGAGGTAGAGGATATCCAGGTTGTGGAGTAGATTGAAGAAATCCTACGTGCAACCTATGAGCGGAAAACAAGAGGCTCAAGAACGGGAGGAGATGATAGCCATCCTTTCCATATTAATGTCAGTGGGGAACACATAAACCCATGTGAAACCAATACACCAAAGAGAACACCACCATTTAGACAACCAAATTTTGGAGGAAGTCTGACAATAAGAAGTACATATACTGTAGGAGCAACAACTGGAGGAGCCAGTTTAGGAAGTACTAGTCAAGTATCTACACCCCGCAACGGAGGTAGCAATTTAGTATTTAGAATGGTAGGACACAATCCCACTATCAGATTACCAGAATTTCGAGGAGAAGCAGCCGAAGACCTTGAGAAGCATTTGTTCATTTGTGCAAAGATCTGGGAGGAAAAAGAGATCACTGATGAAGATACCAAACTTCTGCAACTAGCAATCATACTAAGAGACCATGCACTAGGCTGGTACGTGAGTCTAGACACGAACAGTGCCCTGGGGATGGTGAGGAGACCGATAGATATTAAGAAGATATTGATTAACGAGTTCCAGAAGCCGAGCTTAGAGAATCAGTACATGAACGAGATGATTGAGATAAGACAGAAAGCAGGAGAGTCTGTATGGGAGATTGACTAGAGATTCAAGTGACTGAAGGGGAAGCTAAAATACCTTATGACCAAGCTGCAACACCGACAACTGTTTGTCAACTCACTACTCCCATGTAACAACCATAGTTAAATAATTAGTTGTCATAGTTAAATAATTGTTTAAAGTATATTAAGTTTAATTAATTAATTAATTAATTGTCCTGAATTATTAATTGTTTAATGTATATTAATTAATTGATTAATTAATTAATTAACTCATTAAATATTTGGGTAATGAATTAAATTTTAATAATTTTTAATTTATTAAAAGAAAACTTAACGTATCGAAGGATGGAACCATTGAATGGGGGGATAAGGTGGTTGGGATTGAATGGAGGGATAAGGTGGTTGGCATTGAATGAAGAGATAAGGTGGGGTGAGTCTCAATGAAAGGAAGAGACAGTGAATGGACGGGGGGATATGAGGGGGAAAAACCATTCGAGAGGGGAACTTTTGGGATTTTGGCAGGGACAATTATTTTTATATTAGGAGACTGTATTGGAGCATTTTTTAGGGGAGAGATTGGAAAATTGTATTTTTGGTTTTTGGCTTAAGGGATTTGGTGGACTGTTAAAGGGGAGCATCTGTTGTTCGAAGTTTTGGGCTCGAGGGCTAGGAGTCCTTACAAAATCCTAGAGCTAGGGAGATGGATAGGCTCTGTTCCTAGCTGGCTGGGAGGAAAGATTCGGTTTTGGGTAGAGTTTGGCAGAGCAGCCTGGGCACAGTTTCAGCTTCAGCTTGGACAAACAGAGTTGGGAAACAAATCACTTGACAGGTATTTTTGTTTGTTATCATGGCATGTTCATTATCGTGTGATAATTCAATATGTTATTTATGTTGTGTACATTATTCAATATATCATTTATATCATGCTGCCCATTTTGAATTTTGCTGAGCCATAAGCTATAAAATGTTATTTTGCTGAATATAGAATCGTAAAAAGAAATTATAATAGAAATGTTATGTTTAAATTTATGAAATTCTAGGTTCTGTTAGAGAGGACCTTACACATGGTATCAGAGCCCTAGTTTAAAAACTTGGACCAAGGCCTACCCACCTACGGAATTTAGGAATGGAACTGTCTCCACCCAGAAATTTAAACAACACCCACCCAATTGTTCTCTTATATCATTGAAGACCAGTTCAAATCTTCACTCTACAACATCAGAGAATACAAGTAAGCAAGGAAAACAGTTAATCTAACGAGAAATCCATCCATCTTGATGAACCCTTATCTGGCCAACGCATATACTTGGAGGTTTCCTTGGGTTAAGAAGAGGCGTGACAAGAGGTAGTAATGATTAGGTTGGGACATGATGTGCTATATCTCACGATACGGTCAGATGATAATATGAGTCATAACTAATGACATGCACAAGCCTTGAAATTTGTGGAGATGTCTTTTTTTTTTGGTCAACATATTTACATGAGTATCCAAGCATGAAAACATGAGAATTTATCTTGTACAAGCTCTTTGGAGCAGAATAGTTTATATTAGCTCTTTCCTATTCAATGAAATATCTAAACTTAAAAATATATATATATATATATATATAATGAGTTTAATTGAGCTTCTCGTTCACCTCTGAGGTTGTACCCAATAGGTGTGGTATTTGTCCAATCACTCCGCACTAGTAGATACATTTATTACTTCTACCTTCTTCTAGCCAAAATATTCATACAATGTTAGAACGCAACTTTCAAGATTTATACACAACTTTTAATCAAATATTTTCAATTATTGACAGAACATTGATTTGATGAGCACTATCGACGAGAACCAAAATTTCCTCACCAGGCCTTTCTTAATGAGTTTTTCGCTCTTGTTTCAAGCTTGAGACAAACCCCGAATTGGGTTTTCAGATCTCTTAACATCCGTGCAACCCAAAAAATTCACATGTAAATGCAAGAATAAATTAAATTCGTGGAACAAGGAAAAATCTTTCTTGCTCCGCATAAAGAGCTAAATCATTTCATTATTGACCTAAAGTAAAAGAACCACTAAATTAATTGACATAAAGTGATAGCATACAAATAGAACCGATATGGCTTATCCAGCGTCACATCAGTCAGGATTTCAACCTTTAGTAAGCATTTTAATTAGACTTTGCTATTTCAAAAAAAAAAGAGCCGACAATACAATCCCGAAAGCAGGTCCACCAAAACATGGATACGAAAATATAATTGTATATTTAAATATAAACCGCTTATAATGATCCATCGATAGTCTTGTACTTGAAAAAAAGAAAAAAGAAAAAAAAAAGTCATTTCACAATGAAGAATAAATTGTTGTCTACCCTGCAGTCTAAGAATTCACTATGGTAGAGACCAGGGTTTTGACCATGCCAAGCATGAAAATATGCAACAGAATCGGCGTGGTGGAAACCATGTTTATGCGTGTGATACAACAGAACCAATCTTAGCGTCGAAAGCATATGCCAAGCAATGGAAACCCTAGAACCATTTGTAGGGATCGTTGAACTCTATGTCTAACTCATAACGCTCTCACAAAAAAAACATACAAAGCCCAACACCTGAGTCTCGCATCAAGCCATGACAGGAGGAGTCCACAAGGGAACATAGTGCACTACAACACACAACACTCAACACATCGAGTATTGATAACCCATGACCAAGCGTCGAGCTTCAGGCCAAGTTGAGGAAAGATCCCTCGAGTCACACATAGCCTAGCACAAAGCCCATGGCCATGAAGGAAGAGCCCACAGAGGGGCATTACAGTTATTAAAAAAAAAAACTAGAACAACAAATTGAACCAATATACCAACGTGACCGTGCGCCAAGCAATGGAGGAAAAGCCCACAATGGAGCAGAGTGAATGCACCACTGTACATGACGCGCCCTCAAGAACTTGAAACCGTGGACACCAGGGTCAACCGAGCAGAGAGATGGCCATGGTTGGCCTCGTCCTTCATCGTGAGCTTTTGACAAAAAAAAATGAAGTGAAAAGGAAGAGAGGGTAGGGTTCGAAGAGATAAGGATGGAGGAGTTTAGGGTTATGGGATGAGTGGCATGGAGGAGGGGGCACGTGGGCCTCATGCAAGGACCCACTGCCTGCCCACGTTAAAATTATTATTTTTTTTTATTTCTTTATTTTTATCATTATTTTGTTTATTTTATATTCTTTATATATATTTGTTATTATCATTTATAATTTTTTTTATTTTTTTTTGGGTTAAAATTTTAATGTTTTATAAATTAAATAATAGTTTGAATTAAATTTAATACTTTAAATAATAAATTGAATAATAGTTTGACTTGAATTTCAAATTTATTTTTGCCCTTAAATTATATTTAAATTATTATGTGTTAAAACATAATAATAATAATGTATTATTAGTCAAAAATGTTAAAATGTAATAATGTTAATCATGTTCTAAAACATTATTAATTAACTATGTTTTAAAATTTATTTATAATTAAAACTATGTTTAATTATATTTAAATTTATGATTCATGCTTAAATTTAAAACTAGCTAAAGTGACTAATTAAATTGTTTTAAGTGAAAAGTTAAGGACTTAGACCGAGATAAGCGAGAGGGGGCAGGCTTCATGCGCACTAGGAAGGTAAGTTAGAGAAATTGGCGAGTATGGTGCAATGCTATTGTAGCTACCAGGCGAGGGAGTCAATAGTTTTCTTAGGCAAAGACATCAATCTTCGACACTTAAACCCTAACCTAGCCACTTCCCCTAAAGAGAGTAACGCTTGTTTATAGACAAGTAAAAAAAAAACTTACGCCTAGCCCTGTTTTCTAGTTTAAGTTACGCAAATGTGAATTTCCCTAGACTCACCCTGACAAACTTTTGGTTGATGTAGATTCAATTATACAATATGGTTAGGACTTGAGGAAATCAAGGTAGAGGGGCATCAACGCAGACATCACCAACACTGCCAACGCTGCCACAACCATCACCTTAATTAGCTCTCATTCTACGCTCTATGGAGGCCATAAATGAGACTTTAAAGGGGCATCAACCAGCAAGGATCAAAGTGGAACCCCCACCATCTGGAACATGTAATCCTAAAGCATCGAGGGATTCATGGGGAGGACCTTCACCCGAAGACATCACTAGAGAACTGCAGAAGATCAAACTTCCATAGTTTGTTGGGGGTCATGCCAGTGAACGTGTTGAGGCATGGTTGGAAAGCATGACAAGGTGTTTTGCCTTAAGGGACTATGTATCCACTTCAAAGGCAAAGATAACATTTTTTCAGTTGAGAGACAGTGCCCTGAACTAGTGGGGCAACCTGGAGAGGCAATTGCGCCTTACCCTGGACACTGTCTCTTGGGAACGTTTTGAGGAAAGGTTCCGAAGGAAATACCTACCAGCTTACTACGAGGAACATCAAGTGGGAGCATTTCATGCTCTAGTACAGGGAAACAGGACCATAGAAGAATATGAGATTAGGTTTATGGAATTGGTCAAATATGTTTCATACATGAATAATGACCAACGACAGGTAGAACAATTTGTCTATGGGTTAAACCCTAATATAAGGTCCATGGTGCGGATCTGGAAACCATCTTCAGTAGTAGAAGTAGTGGAAAATGCATGTTATGCAGAGGAATACATGAACTTAAATGGAGGTACAAGATCGACCTTTCAGCATCATCCTGGATTCGTGGGGAAGACCCCTATGACATTTTTCAGGGGAGGGAAATCAAGGCCACCTCCATATGGTAATAGAGTCACACCAAGTACAGTCGCCACAGGTATTTCAATGGAAGCGAGTGTAGCATCTCATTCATCACCAACGACACAGGCAGGTCCATGACCATCTCAGGGGACAGCTAGTAGGGGCAGGGGTTCCAGGGGAAGGAACTCATTTCAGAGACAGTCACAGAATAGTGCACAGGTTCAATCTCGTGTTACCTATTTGGGATGTGGAGGACCCCATTACCAGCGTGACTGCCCAGAGTTACAATCAGGATTTGTGCATAGAGAAAGAAAGGCTCCGATGGGAAGAGAAAGTGGCAGCCACCATATTTATGCAACGGTTAATAATTGTCAGGCATAACATCAATCCATGGTGGTGGATTCATCAGGTACGCTAAATCATATCAATGTTAATATTTTATTTGATTCTGGTGCTACAGATAGTTTCATTTCACCATCTACATTAGAAAAGAGTGGGTTGGCAACCTACGAGCACGATGACTTTAAACAAGTCGATATGGCTTCGGGGGAAAAGTAGGTGGTAGGACCTAGCATTGATAATTGTATAGTATACCTAGGAGTGTGTACTACCAGGTTGAAGGTATACATCACTTCTCTTGGGGCATATGACCTAATCATTAGAATGAATTGGTTAGAAGCCCATCGAGCTTTGGTACATTGTTTCACAAAAAGGGTGTTTTGTGTTGACAACAAAGGCCAGCCAGTAGAGATTTAGGGTGTATGGAGAAAGGTGTCTCTATGCTTTATATCAACTATGAAGGTTAAGTGATGCATGAGGCAAGGGCATCGACTTTATGTCACTAAAGCAGTGAATGAAGCGAAAGGACCCTCCTTGGATCAGTACCCAATATTGTCAGAGTTTAAAGATGCTTTTCCGAACGAGTTACCAGGGTTACCTCCTGAGAGGGAGCTTGATTTCACTATTGAGATAAAACCTAGTGCAGAACCAGTTTCCAAAACTTTGTATAGGATGACAACACCAGAAATTTGTGAGCTATAGATGTAGTTGAAAGAGCTACTTGACTTAGGACTAATAAGACCCAGTGTCTCACCTTGGGGTGCACCAGTAATTTTTTGGAAGAAGAATGATGGTTCCTTACGACTATGTATAGATTACAGGGACTTGAATCATGCTACTGTGAAAAATCGGTATCCAATGCCACAGATAGATGATCTCTTTGATCAGATGAAAGGAGCAGCGGTATTCTAAAAAATTGACTTGCGATCAGGCTATCACTAGTTAAGGATTAAGGAAGGTGGTATTCCTAGAACTTCCTTTCGAACTCAGTTTGGGCATTACAAGTTCGTTGTAGTACCTTTCGGATTGACTAATGCACCAACAATATTCATGAGCTTCATGAATGATGTATTCTGGAAATACCTAGACCGCTTTGTACAAGTCTTTCTAGATGATATCCTCATCTATTCCAAGAATGAAAGAGAACAAGAGGAACACTTATGAGTGGTGTTGTCTTGCCTTAGAGAGAACAAATTGTATGGGAAGTTTTCGAAGTTTTCCTTCTTCTAGAAAGAAATTCAGTATTTAGTACATATCATTTCTGGTTAAGGAATATCTATGGACCCAGAAAAGGTAAAGGCCATTATGGAATGGCCAGTGCCAAAAAATGCTCATAAGGTAAGAAGCTTCATGGGGCTAGCAGGTTATTATTGGATATTTGTGGAAGGGCTCTCTAAAATTGTGAAACCCATCACCACTTTGCAGCGCAAGGGGGTCAGGTATGAATGGATAGAAGAATGTGATAGTGCATTCTTCGAGCTTAAAAGGTTACTAACTAGTGCGCCAATTCTATGAGTGCCAAATATGGAAAAGGACTTCACAGTCTGCACGGACGCCTCAAAGAAAGGGTTGGGGGGCGTGCTAATGTAGGATGGAGGAGTGATAGTTTATGCATCAAGGAAGTTGAAGAAACACGAAGAGATTTACGCTACTCATGATTTAGAGTTGGCAGTTGTAATGCTAGCTCTGAAAAATTGGAGGCACTATCTAGTAGGGAGAAACTTTGATCTCAAAACAGACCATCAAATTTTAAAACATCTGTTCACTCAAAGGGATCTGAATTCCAGGCAGAGGCGATGGAGTGATTTCATGAGTGAGTACGATTTTGGTATTTCATATAACAAGGGAAAAGAGAATGTGGTTGCAGATGCCTTGAGTAGGAGGCCACGTGTCTTCTCCTTGGTACCCTTAAAAGTCAATCTGAGGGAACGTGTGTTGATGCAAATTCTTGGAGATAGTTGGTATTTAAAGGTTACCTCAAACCTCCAGAGTGGGATGCAATTAGATCCAAAGTATGAAGGATGTAATCTGGAAGTAGATGGACTATTGAGATATCGAGGAAGGATGATCATCCCTGAAGATGGGGATATTTAAAGCATCATACTAAAGGAATCCCATAGAGCACTTTAGTGTGCACATCCAGGTGTGAAGAAAATGTATGCAGACATGTGGAAGCTCTTCTTCTGGGTAGGCATGAAGCACGATGTATTCCATTTTGTCACCAAGTGCCTAGAGTGTCAACAAGTGAAAGCCAACCACCATCACCCGACAGGCCTCCTACAGCCACATGATGTTCTTATGTCCAAGTGGGAAGTCATTTCTATGGATTTTGTTACGGGGTTGCCGCTCACATCTCATAGACACAATGCCATTCTTGTGATAGTTGATAAGTTAACCAAGAATGCTCATTTTATTCCGGTTAGAGACACTTATGATGTCATTGATGTGGAAAGTCTGTTTGTAGGTGAGGTCATCCATTTGCACGAGATACCTAAGAAGATCATTTTAGATAGGGACTCCAGATTCACTTCCAGGTTTTAGACAAGTTTGCAGTCAACATTGGGGACTCAGTTGAACTTAAGCACAACTTATCATCCTAAAATAGATGGGAAAAATGAGAGAGTAAATCAAGTCATGGAAGACATGCTTAGGATGTATGTCATGGATAGTCAAACCCATTGGGAGAAGTACCTACCTTTGGTAGAGTTCGCTTGCAATAACAATTTTCATAGCTCCATCAGAATACCACCCTACAAAGCTCTGTATGGAAGGCCATGTAGAACGTCGTTGAGTTGGGATAGATTAGAAGACCAAGTAATAGTTGGGATAGAATTGATTCAAGAGATGGAGGAACAGGTGATTTAGATTAGGCAAAGACTAACGGAAGCACAGGATAGACATTAAAGTTATGTGGATGCACACAGGACTGATCGAAGTTATAAAGTGGAAGATCAGGTTTTCATTTGTATTAGGCCTAATAAGAGTACCATTCTGTTCGGGAAGGGGACAAAGTTGTCACCTCAATTTATAGGACTGTTCAGAATCCAAGAGAAAATTGGACCCGTTGCCTATCATCTCATACTACCACCCCACTTACATAAAACTCATAACGTTTTTCATGTATATGTTTTACGTCATTATGTTGCTGATGAATCACATAAACTAAATTGGAAGGAATTGCAGGTATCGGACAAGGGAACCCTCATGGTAGAACCGTTACGCATATTGGACCGTAGAGTC
>JASDQU010736193.1:157032-172510 GCA_032191745.1 Picea mariana
ATAAACAACAACAATAAACAGTGAATAGAAAACACATAACACAACAAATGATAAAGGAGTTCACCCCTCTCTTGGGCTACATCTCCTGGTCCAACTTCCAATGGATATTTTGTATTATTTGTTGAAAGTTCTCAAAAATGTGCTTTACAATGCTAAAAATTCCAAATAGACTACCCCAATGGCTTTAGAATGTCCAAAAATCCCTAACTGGGCTTTTTCGGCACCTCATTTGGCCAAAAACTGAACTAGATAGGCTTCCTGGAAGACCCCCCTTCAAGCTTGTTGTCTTTGCATCTACAAAACGCACACTTGTTGGCTCAAACTAGCCCACATGCATTTTAAAGTGTAAAAACTTGGCACCAGGTGCAACCGCACAATCGGTCCAAACTATCGAACGGTTATGCGTCGGCCTTAACTACCAAGGCCCGTGGGCACATGGCCACCACATAACCGTGCACATTACACAACACGGATAAAGTTTCAAACTGTTGAAAAAACCGTAATGTTTAAACCCGCGCACATACACATTGGTCACATGTTATATCAAACTGCGCACATTTCAAACGGTTACAACATATATTACGGTGGGTCTAACCACCCGGAGCACCAGTCGTATGCAATACAATATATAACCATGGGCTGGGGCTTAGCCGTGGCCCGGTTCACACCCCAACACACATTTTTGCAATGTTAAATATATTAGAATACACATATATGTTAAGTAACATTGTGGGCACGCCGGTTGGGCGGCCTTTCCCAAAGCTTTACCCCACCCGGAGGTCACGGGGTCGACTCCTGCCAAGTGCAAAGATTTTAATCAAATAAACAAGTGACACGTGGCGACCATTGATTGGGCCACGTGTCGCCATCCCATTCGCTGCCAGCAAACCATGTGACATGCCATCTGTCCCAATGAATACGTGCCACGTGTCGTACGACCTTCCACGTGTCATACGGCCAACCACATCAGCATCCATACGGACTGTACGGACTATACAGTCAGCATCCCTTTTTTTTGCCTGTTTGTCATTTTGAACAGAACGCGATATATCTCGCTCTCGATGTCCATTTGAACCCAAATGAGTTGTGTTGGGTTTTTAATGACGAGGCCTACACTCTCGTTTGATTTGAAGAGATTCTGAGCACTTTGAATTTTTGAGCAAAATTTGATTCCCTGATCATCCATAACATACATTCACAACATATCCTCAACAATGTGGTTAGTCCTTTTACTATGACCGTCAATGTAAGGATGGTAAGTGGTACTAAAACTCAGTTGTGTATCCCAACCACTGAACAAGTTCTTCCATAAGTTGGAAGTGAAATTTGTGCCTCTATCAGAAATTATTTTTTAGGTAGACCATGCATCCTAAAAATCTATTTCATAAAAATCTATGCAATAATTATAGCCTTGTGAGTATATTTTATCAAAACAAAATGTGCATCTTTTGTAAGTTTTTCTATTACACCAGTTACAAAATCATTATGTTTCTTAGTTGCAGGTAATCCAATGATGAAATCCATACTAATTACTTCCCATTTCCATTCGGAAATGGGTATAGGTTGCAATAATCCAGCTGGGTGATGGTGCATAACCTTAACTTGTTGTCATTCTAAAGACCTAGCAAGGTATTAAATTACTTATGTTTTCCTTCCTGGCCAAAAATACTCTTTCTTTAAATATGTTATTGTCTTTTCATAACTAGGATGACTTGAATATGGTTTCTTATGTACTTCTTCTAGTATTAAATTTCTCAGTTATGTGTTGTTTGGTATGTAAATTTTGTTCTTATATAATGTTGAACCTTTCTTGTTTCAAATAAAATTTGATTCTTCCTTAGGTGGTTGATTATTTTGAAATTTTTATAGAACTTTCCTGTATTTATAATATTTTTCAGTCACTACCACAATTTTTTGTTTCAAATCTAATTGTACATTGCCACTGAAAATTACATTTAACTTCCTACTCAGTGCATCTGCTACTTTATTTTCCTTTCGTTTAATGTTTTTTATTTCAAAATCAAACTCGCTTCGGAAATACAAGCATTTGGATTTTCTGGTGTTTAAGTTCTTTTGATAAAAAATGTGTTTGAGACTAACATTCTTTATTTTCGATAAAAAATTCTTCCCTAATAGATAATGTCACCCCATTTTTAGGGCATGTACAATAGAAGTAACTTCTATATTATGAGGCACATAGTTGATTTCATGGGGTTCTAGTTTTCTTGACTCAAAAGAAACTGCATACCCATCCTTCATTAATAATCCCCCTAGTCCTTCCTTTGAAGCATCTTTACATACTACAAAGTCTTTGTGTGGATCTTCTACCTTTAAAATTAATGGAGTGGTTAACAACTGTTTTAATCTTTCGAAACTTTCCTCACACTTTTCAATCCATTTGAGTCTAATTCCATTTTTATGTAAGGAGGTTTTCGGATAAGTTGATTTTGAAAACCCTTCAACAAATCTATGATAACATCCGGTAATACCCATAAAGGATTGGAAATATGATGCATCCTTTGCTACTGATCAATCTAAAATGGATTTGACCTTTTCTGAGTCAACTGAAATCCCTTCTCAAATCACATGTCCTAAATACTGCACTTTTTCCTGATAAATTTCACATTTACTGAATTTTGCGTACAATTGATGTTCTCTTAAGATTTGTAGAACTGATATTAATTATTCTTCATGTTATTCTGTAGTGTTTGAATAAATCAATATGTCATATATGAACACAATCAAAAAATTATCCAAATATTTTCTTAACACATTGTTCATTAAATACATAAATGTCCTAGGTGCATTTGTTAGACCAAAGGGTACCACTATGGAATCATATTGTATGTACCTAGTCCTAAAATAAGTCTTTTAAATGTCCTCATCTTTTATCCTAACCTGATGGTATCCTGATAGTAGGTCTATCTCTGAAAATATTTTAGCCTCTCCAACTTGGTCAAATAAGTCATCAATACGGGGTAAAGCATATTTATTTTTGATAGCCATATTATTCAGTTGCGTGTAATCAATACAAATCCTAAAGGTTCCGTCCTTTTTTTTTAACAAATAATACATGTGCTACGCATAGAGACACACTTCGTCATATAATTTTTATCCATTAATTCTTGAAACTACATTTGACATTCAATCAACTAAGGAACACTCATTCTGTAGGGTGCTTTAGATACCGGTGTAGAATTGGGGAGTAGATCTATTGTAAAGTATATGTGCCTTCTAGGTGGTAGTCTTGGAGTTTCTTCTAAAATACATCCTAAAATTATTGTAAAATGGGATCTTCAATTAACAATATTTTAACCACTTCATCTTTGTTTTCATTTATATGTACAACGTATATTTCAAAACCCTTTCTTTCATTTTGTTTCCATTGTAAGGAATAAATTTTCCTTACTGACACATGACGAGGTATCCCCTTAATGGTTTTTCTTTGTCCAAGTTCATCTCAACAATCAAAATTTTGTTTCGAAAATTCACAATAGTTGCATATTTTTCAATCCAGTCCATTCCTATGAGTAAATCATGGGATCCAAATGGTAATACATTCAAGTCTACTTTAGTTTCCATCCCATTCGTAGTTACTATGCACTCTTTAACCAAATATATAACCTTTTGTTTAGTACTAGTAGCTCACTATACTAACCAAGATTTATGATGTTTAACTTTATTCAGTTTATAGTATTTTATTGTAGTAGGGGAGACATAACGTGAAATTGCACAAGGGTCTATTAAAATAGCTAGATATTTTCTATTAATCATACCTTCAAATTCTACCATGGAAGATTGATGAGCATCGTGTCAATTCTCCATAAATGCATCAATATTATGTGCACATTGTGCCATGTAATTAACTGTCTTTTCTTCCTAAACATTATGTGCCATCAATTTCATTTGATTACTTAAAGGAAAATATATATATATGAGTTTCTTTGTAACCCCCAAACTGCAGTAGTGACCTAACTAGATGTTTTATTGAATTTGTGAGACGACTACTATTATGAACTAATAAACTTTCCTATTGACAACTAAACATGTTTTTTCTAACCGATGCATTGTGTGATGAATGATGTGGATCCTAAATTGCTTATTCCTAGGGTCAAAATTGTTATCCTTGTTTCTATTATGCGATGTTTTTGTTCTTTCACACCTTTTCTTAAACTCATTATAACACAAATTAGCGTGTCTTATTATTTCATCCATTGTATTAGCATTAAGGATCTAAACTTTATCCTTATATGATTGAGGTAGACAACTTATAAATTGATGTACATTTTCCTTTTCCTCTCTAAGATAAGGTACATATCTCATTAGATTAACAAACTTGGTAACAAATCTTTGATCATCATTTATCCTAGATTAAGGTCATGAAATTCCTTATCTTTTTCATCATAATATATTTTTGTTATATATTTATTTTTGAAGCACTTTTTGAATATTTTCCATGTTAGTTTGTTGCTCCTAACTTTGTTCATTGTTTTTGTTTCTTGCGACCAAATGACATCTTTACCATTCAATTGGTACAAAACCAACCTAGCTCTTAAATTTCCTATATAATTATAGATATGGAAATACTTTCCCATGTTTAGAATCCAAGCTTCTTCTACCTCTTGAGACTCACCATCAAAATTGAGGGATATGATCTTTCTGAATTCAACAAATAACTCCTTAAGTTATGCCAATTTATATTCTTGTTTTTATGTGTTCTCTTATGTAGAGTGTTGTTTTCAAAACTTTATTCGCTACATTCTTCAGTCACTAATTATGTTTTATCATTAAATACTTGTTGTTCCTTTCATTTATGATATTCTTCATTGCAGACTTATTTATCAGAATTGTCGAAGGTTTGTCCTACATTACTATTTTGTTTCCTTTCCATCACATTCTTAAGTAGGATTGGATTTAACTCTTCTTGTTCCTTACTAGATTTCAATAACTTTTCATTGTCTTCTTGAACGCTTTGTAAATCTTCCTTGATGCTCCTCATAGTTTCAAACAATCATAGAGATTTATCTTGAGGTTGTTTGCTATTCAACTCTATACACATCTTCGGTTGACTTGGTGTTTCTTTTCCAACTTATTCATCCATAATGCCATAATGTTTGATTGTTATTTCCGATAAGTCCAAAGTATACTTAAGGTTAATATTTTCTTTTTAAAATATCTTGATAAGTTGGAAATTTAATACATTTATAATCACAATTTTTTGTGTTTGTATTGATCCCATAAGTTCATAGTGTCTAATACATGCTCAATACATGCTCTAACACTATTTGTAACATCACCAAACACCCAAAAAAAATAAATTAAATAACGATTACTGGCGTAACAAGGATTATATGTTTAATGTTATTCTTACTCTTGTTAGATTTAGTATATAATAATAGTTTATACTGATCATTAATTATTTCACAAATTTCCTCTCATGACAAAATGAATGTGCAAAAGCATGATTATCTAGTCACAGTTATCATCCTATCAATGCTCATTAGATTCACATTTCAACCATTTTTCAATAGATACAATGTCCAACATGTAATCATTAGTCTATTTTATTAGATTAAGAGTGGTTTAATATGATATGAATAACATGACAAACATGTTCATAAATTCCATACTTTTTGTAATCTATACATATGAAAGATGTATTGCAACTTTTGTCTTAAACCCTTAGAATCCATATCTTGATGTATAAATTAAATCCATAGTTTGCTTATCCATCATATGCTCCTTCCATATATTATATAGCTTTTAAATTATCATTACCTACCCTATATTTCCAATCACATGCAATACTTGTAATATTTATATGATATTTATGTGGATAAAAGTCATAAAAGTCATAATATTTATGTGGATAAAAGTCACCTTTTGTTGACATCTGGTTGTCATAAAAGTCATAAACGTTATCATAAACATGATAGAATCCCACCATTGCTAAGTAGATAAGTTGCATGTTTTTTTTCACAGTTATTAAGTCTACCGCATACACTATAACATGCCACTATTGCACCGAAAAATAGCTACCCACTAAACTCCATTACAAAGAAATACGCCCACACCCCATTATCGGTCATAACAACACTAAATTCACCAAACCAAAAACACAATCAAGGCAACAATCAAATCCCGGGGCTTCAAATTTTTGGGGATAAGCTATTGAAACAAACTTTGACAATTCGTGATGTGAAAAAAGTAAGGCACAAGGGACGACTTAACTAAATCCGAATGAACGGATTAGTTGAGAAATTAATTGTCTAATTAAACATAAATCTTAGAGACGAAATAGGGGTCATGTAATCTAAGATAGCACTAAGTTAAGTGAGATAATTCGTTGTGCTAATTCATGGTTTTAATAGAGACACACTGGAACAGAAATGCGTTGGTGGAAATCGTTGTAAAGAAAATGAGTTATCACATGAAGAATACTAGGCATACTCAACGCTATCGAAGCATCAACTAAAAAAGCAGTCACGCTCTGCACATGATAAAATCCCAGTCACCATTACATGAAATTCGCTGTCAAAATAATAGATACGCAGTCATGCTATGTTAAGATTACTGTAAAAAAACACCATAATATAGGTGATTAAGATTTACTGTCATAACGCGCAATCCCTCAAATTTACTGTGTTTTAACAAAAATGCAGACACCCAAAAAAACGCAGACATGCGATTTCACATTAAGAGATTCGTTGACTATTAACATGTAACACAACTGACAAAAAAAATGGTTTTGCTATGGGTATCGCTGTCCCAAATATGAGACACACAGTCTAAGCGATAATCCCTCACCTCACTGTCCATCATAAGGATAAAACACAGTCACCTTCAAATGCAGTCTCGCATAAAAGCAGTCCAAGGCGATCAAGCGCAGAGCAAAATTTATCCAACAAGATATAAAAACACAATGTTAAAATAAAACTTTGCCACCAATCAATAAATTGCAGCGTTAATTATTCGCTTCAAGGCGCAAGACAACACACTCCTTGCAACAATCAACAGGGCTAGATGGCTGGGCAAAAACATCCGTCACTCATCCTCCTCGAACAAAGAGGAAGGGCATTCTGATCTATAGGTCTATTAACACCGAGGTGACGACCGTTGATACAGCTCCTGGCCGACTGCCCTGTGAGGACTAATGAGTTGGGGACGAAGGCTAAGAAAAACGCAAACTCATCACAAATCAATAAAGCCAGAGGACAGTCACAATAGTCAGGGATAGAAGCCAAGGGAATCAATCAACAACGGGCTTAAGGCTATGGGGAGATTTAGTGGAGAGATTTAGTTATCAATTAAAACGCTAAGTAAATCGGTCATAAGCGATGAAAAAGCCCTAATCAAATCCAAACGTCGAATACAGCACTACCTTCCGTGTAGATTGTTCTCGATTTGCTTACTTAGATTGGTGGTTTTACCGTATTAATATAGGGGCCGCTATTCAAGACTTTTAGAACAGCCCACCATTTGACAGTTGGAGCCTCCGGGTATCTGGTACGTTGGATTTCCATAATTAAACAAAATATACGTTGAAGATTGCATTACTTTCAAAACGCATAGGATTTATGCATGCGCTGCATGCTTTATTACTAAAAATTACAATTCCAAATCTTAGAACGGTTTGCCATACCAGTATTAGACCGGTTGTCACAATAAATAATATTGAGCATCCTGTTTCAAACCAACCAAACATATTTATGGGTCAGGTAATCGCTCCAATACAGAGAATTTATTTATAGTTATATTGTTGAAATTATTGAACATCACTGACGACGGTTTACCCCTAATGGTGAAATATTGTCTATGTATCTCTCCTCTTTTGCTGTATTTTCCAGTTTCAAAGATAGTATGAGAGGGATACTGTTCTTATTAATAATCTGTGAGAAGAATTACGGTAACTACCAGATCTGAAATAATTATGCAAGTTTAGTGTCATTGTGATCGTGCGACTTGTGTTTGTTGGTAAAAGAAGAGCTGGCGCCGTCATATAGCCGCCATTTAAGGAATCAACTCTGACCCCATAAGAAAACAGCCACCGCAGCCCGTCACACAGCGCGCATCAATGTAATCGTGCGACTTGTGTTTATTGAGAAGACCAGAGCTTAAGCCGTCATATAGCCATATGACTAAGGCAATCATAGGACTAGCCATATATCATTCATACCCACACCTTATTGACGTAGATAAAAAATCTTAGCAAGTCCGGAGAATTGAATAAGGTTTTTTGGTTATACATGGCAATTTCTTTTTTAAATTATAGTTTTTCACATTTAAAATAGAAAGTGGAACGAATATGTCCAACCATATAAATGTGCTCAGATCACTTATAGTTAGCCAAGGTTGGTGGAAGATAGAGGAAGAAGATGCAATGGTTGTATTCTTCAACAACTTGCCTTCAAATTATAATGATTTGACTTTTGCACTAAGCCAAATGTCTTTAGAGTAAATGATATTACTACTAAACAAAAAAAGGTTGAGTACAGGCGAAGAAAAACAGTATTAAAAAATTTTGTTCTCGCCAACAATCATCAATAGCAGAAGAACGGGAAAATCTAAAGATGAAAATTTTGGATGTTACTATTGTAAGAACTTAAAGAATATTGTGTAGAAGAGCAGTGATAGTGGAAGACCCAAAAATCGAAGATTTGGAGAATGACTTTGACATAGAATTGGGTGTCAATGAATAAGTATTTCCTTTAAGTGGCTGAATATTCAAAGCAGGGAAGATTTGGAGACAATTTAGGTCTATATGGATTGTTGTGTCCAATAATTTAGGTGTTCCTGAATTCTAAAGTTAAAGGGGGAGTTTGGGAACTTAGGAATTATCTTTATAAGAGGGTGATGAGACAGTTTGATGGAATACTTCCATATTTTCATAACTACTAAGAAAAGAACATGAATACAAGTATTATTTTTATGGTTTTTTTTGTCAATTCATTTTTAAAGTCATTAATATTGTAGCTTGAACAACCGGCGTTGCTGTAACTCGCTAATGCATTAATGTGAAAGATATTAATTAGGAATTTCTATGAACATGAATACCAGTATTATTTTTATGTTTTTCTTTGTCAATTCATTTTTAAAGTCATTAATATTGTAGCTTGAATAACGGGTGTTGGTGTAATTCTCTAATGCATTAATGTGAAAGATATTAATTAAGAATTTCTATAGTATATGAAGACAACTCAGATATATGTGATCTATAGTATATGAAAGACAATTCAGATATATGTGATTATATGATGTTAGTTCTGTTTGTTGTATATGAAGACAAGACAGATATAGATATCGCTGATGTTGGGAAAGTTAATTGCTATTGAACTTGGAGTCTTTCAGTAGAAAGTCTACTATTATGTATGTATATATGTATATTTCTGAATAAATTATAGTGAAGCATTTTCTGTGCGCGTCTTTCCCGAATTCTCTTTGTTTAGTTTAGTGCATTTCCGTGTTTCAAACATTTTATGTGGTTGCTGCCTATGCATTACGTTTTCGAATAACTTAAAATAACAACCATTCTCAAACTAAACGCATACCTTGAAGTACTCTTAAGCTTATCAACGCGGCCTACCCCTTCACTATCTATGTATATAACCAATCGAGAAGCATAAGATGACTTGTACTAATACAAAAATTGAATGTGCCATTGACAAGGCGTACCAAATAACAAAATTGGATTTACCAATCGCATACCTCAGTCTGCTCATTAGTAGAGAGAAGTGTGTCTCACTTGGATCACGCATAAACCTTCAAACTACATATAATCTCTCAAGTCTATCCAAGGTGAGGTGAGGTACATAAGATTGCCCTATATCCTCTTATAAATTGTAGGGTCAACTTTGTTTATGTCGTCAGCCTTAAATAATTTCTTACAAAGGTGTGATAACTAACATACAATTTTTTATTTTGAATTATCAAGTACATCAATTCTTACATGTCGTCAGCCTTAAATAATTTCTTACAAAGGTGTGATAACTAACATACAATTTGTTTTTGTTATTTTAAATTATCAGATACATTAATTCTTACAAAGGTGTGATAACTAACATACAATTTTTTATTTTGAATTATCAAGTACATTAATTCTTACAAAGGTGTGATAACTAACATACAATTTTTTATTTTGAATTATCAAGTACATCAATTGTATACCTTCCTTGTGAAATAAAATTGCAATCACTTGATTGAATAATTCAACCTTCATGTGAAGGAAATATTGCATTAACCCTAAATCTTATTCTCAAATTAGTCAACAACTTTCCATTTAAAATGTAAATCAAATAATCTACATATAGCTACATAATAAAAAATTCATTTTTACTATTGAAGATGACATAACAATCAACAATTCATCTCCATTATTGGATATGACATAGAGAGTGGGATTATATTGCTTAAGTGTGTATAGAACATTCTTAAACTTTAAACCTTGTGTTATTCACCCACAACTTCATAACTAAGTGGTGTTTCCATAAATACCTCATCTAAGAAAATATTCAAAAATGTTGATTTGGTATTTTAATGGAAAATTCAGAGTTCAATTGGGATGTTACTGCCAAAATAATTCTTATGGTATATAATATTGCACTACAAAAAAAATTTCACATTGCAATCTAGGCATGCCTGTTGTGAGTAACACTTTACTACAAACCTTCTTTTTATGGTTATTTCATTTTTACTATTGAAGATGACATAACAATCAACAATTCATCTCCATTATTGGAGATGGCATAGAGAGTGGGATTATATTACTTAAGTGTGTATAGAACATTCTTAAACTTTAAACCTTGTGTTGTTTACCCACAACTTCATAACTAAGTGGTTTCTCCATAAATACCTCATCTAAGAAAATATTAAAAAATGTTGATTTGGTATTTTAATGGAAAATTCAGATTTCAATTGGGATGTTACTGCCAAAATAATTCTTATGGTATATAATATTGCACTACAAAAAAAATTTCACATTGCAATCTAGGCATGCCTGTTGTGAGTAACACTTTACTACAAACCTTCTTTTTATGGTTATTTCATTTTTACTATTGAAGATGACATAACAATCAACAATTCATCTCCATTATTGGAGATGGCATAGAGAGTGGGATTATATTACTTAAGTGTGTATAGAACATTCTTAAACTTTAAACCTTGTGTTGTTTACCCACAACTTCATAACTAAGTGGTTTCTCCATAAATACCTCATCTAAGAAAATATTAAAAAATGTTGATTTGGTATTTTAATGGAAAATTCAGATTTCAATTGGGATGTTACTGCCAAAATAATTCTTATGGTATATAATATTGCACTACAAAAAAAATTTCACATTGCAATCTAGGCATGCCTGTTGTGAGTAACACTTTACTACAAACCTTCTTTTTATGGTTATTTCATTTTTACTATTGAAGATGACATAACAATCAACAATTCATCTCCATTATTGGAGATGGCATAGAGAGTGGGATTATATTACTTAAGTGTGTATAGAACATTCTTAAACTTTAAACCTTGTGTTGTTTACCCACAACTTCATAACTAAGTGGTTTCTCCATAAATACCTCATCTAAGAAAATATTAAAAAATGTTGATTTGGTATTTTAATGGAAAATTCAGATTTCAATTGGGATGTTACTGCCAAAATAATTCTTATGGTATATAATATTGCACTACAAAAAAAATTTCACATTGCAATCTAGGCATGCCTGTTGTGAGTAACACTTTACTACAAAACTTCTTTTTATGGTTATTTCAAGGAACTTGCCTTAATCTTGGAAGAAATAGTGTTATTACTTGGGTCGACAAAATATTTGTGAAGGCATTCTTCCCCCCTTGTGTTGTTTGAGGAATTCATGAGCTTCTTCGCCCTTGAATTGCATGGTGGGCATAGAAAGCTATAACATTTTAGTAAATACTGAAGGAGCTAAGGAGATAGGTTTTTTTCCTTGGAGATAGATCATTATCTTCTCTAAATTGAATTTATTTGAACACCATTAGACAAGTTGTTTGAAATATATTACTTCTGGAACACAATCAACAAGGACTATGTCTGAAGTTGTAAATTGGTGTGTCTTCTTCTCAGAAGGAGAGAGGGCATCATAGTAATTGTAAGCTCACGAACACTAGAACTCTTGATATTCATGTCCAAGCGTATTTACTATATTCCTACAATACAATTCCTTTCTCTTACTTGACAGTATTTACATTGTTTTCTAGCCTTGGTAATAAGTGGCGCTACTATCAATATTTATAGCTTGGAATATTAGTTCTTGTTTAATTTACCAAGTATTTCTCTAATGGTTAACTGTTGTAGTTCTTATTTAAAAATTTCTGCGTCCATGACAATATTTTTAAATTTATTACATGCTTTATGGAATATTCACCACTTTAATAATGGTTGCATGTTCATACAAGTGGTGGTTGATGTGGCACGAAAAATAAATACAATGGGAAATGGGGGTGTGATGTCATGGTGGATGAAGAATGGTTAATTATGGAGGTGTGAAATGAGGAATGAAAAGTGGATTATGTATAATTAGGGATTGTAATTCTATGAGCATGCGGGACAAAAGATACAAGGAATGGGAAAATGTGAAAGGGACTTACTCATGCATCTATAATGGGAGAATTCGCTAATTATAGGAGAGAGTCATTTTGTGGGTCGTGAATGTAAGAGAGACATTTTTTAGAATGCGGGACTGTAGGTCTACGAGCATGTAGGAAAAAAAGGGGTAAGTGGAATAGGCAGTGGTTGTGCATCGACAATTGAAGAAAAAAACTATGTGTTTAAATGTAAATAGCGTATATTTTTAGGATGCAAAAATAGAGGTGCAAATTTAGGGTAGCGCCATTGGGGTCTACGAACCTAGGGACATGTGGTTTATGACATGTTGTACTCTCATAGAAAGATTTATGTGAAAATAAGAAAATGAAATATGAAATATATAAAATGTAAAATGGAAATATGAAAAATGTAAAATTGAGAAAAGAAATGGAAAAAAGAAATAGGAAGAGTAAAATGGTAAATGGAAAATATAAAATGAAAATGAGTTATAAAAATGAACATGGAAATAAAACATTAAAATGAACAAAGTGGATAATGAAAATGGAAATGAATGGCTAAGTGTAGAAAATAGTTAAATATGGAATTGGTGTGGAGGATTGGAAAAACATCTAAGTATGGAGAGTAGTAAGGAAGGAGAGTAAAGTGGAAAAAAGAAAAAATGACTAAGTATAAGGTGTGGAGAGTGAAGAATGAAGAAAACCGAAAAATGGCTAAGAATGGGACACTAGAAGTATGTGAGAGAAAAATGACATATATATTTATTGAGAATATTGAAATAAGCATTTTCCTTATTTTAATATTTTTTATTTTTTTCTCTTTTATATCAAAAATAAACTATCCAAGTTAGAATTTCATGATGAAGAATTGGAGAGATAATGTTGATTGAAAACTTGTTGGGTCTTCACCGTCAATAATTGAAGACCATATAGAACTTTCCAAATTCTAAAAATTTCTTTTTTTTTCCCTCTATTTATAGGTGAAAACACATCAAAACCTTATTAACAAATTATTTCACAATTTTAATTGTAAAATGATTGATTTTCTAAATAACCATTATAGTTATTTATAGCTATTAATTAAAAAAGGACTAAAATTTTCATTTATAAATTATTCCATCATAAAATAATACCATGAACCAAAATATTAAATTTAATTTTTTTAGCCTTATAAAGTAAAGCTACACCCACTATAATGTAATTAAATTCATCATTATCATTAATTAGAAATTACTTAATATACATAAATAAATATTTTTTTTAATTTTTTTATTAATAAATTAACTATTTTCATTTATAAATTATTCCATCATAAAATAATACCATGAACCCAAATATTAAATTTATTTTTTTAGTCTTATAAACTAAAGTTACACCCACTAGAATGTAAATAAATTCATCATTATCATTAATTAAAAATTACTCAATATACATAAATAAATATTTTTTTTTTAATTTTTTTAATAATAAATTAAGTATTTGACAATTTTAATTGCAAAACGATATAAATTATTTCATCAAAAAATTATACCATGAATCAAAATATTAAATTTAAATTTTTGAGTCGTATAAACTAAAGTTACAACCACTAGAATGTAATTAAATTCATCATTATCATTAATTAGAAATTACTTAATATACATAAATAAATACTTTTTTTATTTTTTTATTAATAAATTAAATATTTGACAATTTTATTTGTAAAATGATTTTTTAAATAATGATTATAATTGTTGTAAGATATTATTACTTGAATAATGTTTTTTCTTAATCATATTTGTTAAATAACAACTATGATTTATTGATATTGTATATTTATCAAAACATAAAAAAATATTGTAAGATTATAAAATGATTTTCTAAATAATTATTATAATTGTTATAAGACATTATTACTTGAATTTTTTTTTCTTAATCATATTTCTTAAATAGCTACTATGATTTAGTGATATTTATGAAAACATAAAAATATTTTAACAATATATGGTTATTAATTTGGATACGATCTTTTATAAATACTATGATTTATTATTAATTTCATCATATAAAATATATATGTTATCTCATATGTCAAGATGATATATAAATATTATAATATTATTATTTTAAACTTCTAATTAATAACATGACTTTTAAGTTTGGAGCTAATAAAATATTAAATTATTATTATTATTATTGCCTTAATATATGATAACTAATAAAAATACAATTAAATAAAAATATTATCATATTATTAAAATACTCTTATATCGATGTTAAGCTTATAACTAATAAGTATAATGTGTTTTTTTTAATTATATTTATTTTCCAATATCATTAGCTAAGTAATTATTTAGTAATTATATTTATTAAATAATAAATAAAATCTATTAATATTAAATAAAATGTACTTGTCTTAATTAAAATTATTTTAAAATTTCATTTATTAAATAATCATTACATTAAAACAAGAATGATAAGGCTTGCATATTAAACAAAGAGATAGAGTATTGAGAAAACTCAAGACAACCTTTGGAACAAAACAAACTCAATGAGTTCTATGTGTTTTAATAGATTTATATTAAAAATCCTTCAATTAAAATTGACATAATTTAAAACATTAAAACCCTCTTATTGAATTGGATTCTAAATTCAAAAAAATAATTATAATAGAAAAAAAAGTGTACAATAATATCAAGTCACTATACTACTCAATAAGTGATATGGATTACCCCTATGTTAAGTTGCAAGCTCCTCATTTTCATCCTGCTTTAGGAAAGATTGTACACTCCAGATTGACAAAGAAACTAATAGTATGTTGTGCCTTGTACAGACAAGCATATGTTGCGGAGCCCATAGACGATCAGATAGTTTTGGCAAGAAGACCTATGTAGAAGAGACAAAGAAACTAATAGTACGTTGTGCCTTGTACAA
>JASDQU010736193.1:200447-223369 GCA_032191745.1 Picea mariana
AATTCAAATGTGAATCCCTTTGCAACATGGAACAAATTATATTAATTTATACCTGTATCATAGATGTATTTGTGGCCAAATTTGTTCAAATAGTCAAATATGAGAGAAACACAAGCTAATGGTTTAACATCACATTCCACAATATCTTGAAAGGAGAAATATAAAATGTGACCAAATAGTGATGATTAAGTAGGGAATGATTTCCATTATTGGCGATCCATGGAAAATGTTACGTGAGAAGATAGGGAATGGTGGGGAGATTTAGCAGTGAGAGGAAAAGGGTTGTGATCAAATTATTTTGACTACCATTAAGAAGGATCAGATTATAAATAAATTCATTGTATTGGTAATTATGGGTAAACAAGGATTCTCTATTAGATGGGGTATAATGGTGAATCATAAGGACTAAAATTATACTTAGGGTGGTAGGTTTTGAAATTTCAATGATCTCTAATGGCCACATAGAGGCTAGACATGAAGGATAGGTCTACTATTGTTCATAAAAGAGGGCCTTGGGAGAATGTTGATGGTAGAATCCATGAAACTCAAATGAGTGTATATAATATTTATGAAACCAACAATAAGAGGGTTTATGACATGTAGTATAAGTTGTTCTAGGCAGTGGAGGAGAGATCATTCTAGGCCCATGGCATGAATCAAAAGGGCTAGGTGAAAAAACATAAGTAGAGGAAGAATAAAGAGAGATGTGTGCCACTTCCCCAACTTTTGTTTTATTGTAAGAAATATTTTAGAGGATTGATTATTATTATCATAGTCAAAAATTTCAATGTTGATGTGTAAAGAGGGAAAAAAACTAGTAATAAAGTTTATACAAAGTTAAGGTTCTATATCTTTTATATATAACTATACATGGAGCTTAATCAATTGATAAATATAAGGTTGAACTGACTGAACATAGAACTAACTATGATGAAGATAGCAGGACCATAAGGATTTTTAATACTTTGGTGGGTAAAATTACTACCATAATGACTCACAATTGTTTTTCCAGGAGATGACATGGTTCTGATTTGGAGGTCCCTAGATCCACATGGAGTGATCCAAGTCGATATTGGTCACCACCCACCTCCTCAAGGTGGCTCACATAAGACTTTCATCTTGGTATTTACAGTTTTTATCTTGGTAGTCCTAAACTTCCAGTGTTGTTTGGAGGCCCTAAAAAACATTTTTTGGGCCCACCATAATCACACTATAGGCAGAGTCATAATATGAAAACATAATGTGTGTTCCTTGGATAGAACTTTACAATGGGATATTGTGAGCCTAAAATGAAGATCATATGCAAAATTTACGACTCGGGGAAGTTGATGCACCAACTTACCCCATCAAGGCCCACATGGCTTTTGGCGCTTCATATCCTAGGGTTAGGTTTTGTATTTCTAGGGTTTTATATTTACTTCTCGATTCTCAAAAGGCCTGGAGGCCTGATTGGAATGTGATCAGAAGAATGTGCGTATTCACCACGTCTCTTCTCAAAGATTAGCTAGCACCATTTGAGGAAGATTGTTTTCATTCTTCATTTTACAGTTTGAGCATATTTCTTAGTTAATAAGTTCCGCTATATCTCGCTTATTTTTCTTTGTATATCTGTGTTAATGTTATAGATCTATGTTGCATTTTGTTTTGCTCATAAATATGGATAAATGGTATCATAACAGTCTACTCTTCAATTGTTTTTTTGTGCATGTCCAGGATGAGGTCAGCATATAAGAAGTTGGGCCTCAAACTAGTTGAGCCTTTGCAAGATCGGCCTTACTGAACCTGAAGTTTGCCTATGGGGGAAGAAAAAAGAGATGATGGGGCACAATATCCTTTTAAAATATTTCTTGAGGAAGAACTCTTGCGACAAAGGAATGAGATGATGGATAACAATGTGCAAATCGTTAAACGACTTTCAATAGGCTACACATCTACCTCAAGTGGAGGCATCGCCTCCTTCAAGGTACAAATCAATTTTTATATTCCTATATTTGAAGGTCAAATAGATGTGGATGCTCTAGACAAACGATTAAACCTTCTAGAAGGATATTTTTATGTCCACAATTTTTCTGATAGAGAAAATATTACACTTGTTCTCCTCAAGACCATCCCCCATGTCAAATATTGGTGAGAGACTTTCTGTGAGAAAAAGGAAATAGAGGAATCTACATTATTTGCAATTGGACCCACTTTGAGCTCCTTCAAGGATTCTATTAAGGAACAATACTACCATGTTGGAAGTTATGCTGACTTATATACAAGATAGACCACACTGTGGCAGGAAAGGGACCAAATAGTTCTAGAGTTCACCAATGTCTTTGATACCCTGTGCACCAAGTTTCGTATCAAAGACTCTCAGTGACATCTAGTGATCAAGTAACACAACATTATTCATAGATAAATCTAGAAATAAATGTATTTTCTAGACATTTTGTCCTTGGGAACGACCTATCGATATGCTATCAAAATCAAGTAGAAGCTTAAAAGAAAGATCTGATAGTTTGGGTCTACAAACCCCTCAAAGCAGGAGAAAAGAAAAGGTGGCCCCAACCCACAGAACAAAGGGTATAGCAATGATGGAGAACCTCGAGACAACCAGTCCCGATAGTAATCAAATAAGGATAATGGGAATACAAAGAAAGGCACTAGGAAACGGTGTGAGATCCATAAGATCCCTTGGCATAACACCACTGAATGTCACTCAAAGAAATCATTGGTGGCCAAAGTGAAAGCCTTGAAATCATATGCAGGCTCTGACTCTAAGTCAAACCCAAAAAAATGGAGATGAATCATTGATGTGGAACCCAGTGCCATCATTCCTACCACCACCAAGGTCCATCTCGACAAACCTGATGAACCAAAGGAAGGTGAATTCCTCTTTCATTCACATGTGTGGGTGAAGGGTGCTCCACTGCATTTCATCATTAATAGTGGTATCCAGAAGAACCTTATCTCAGAAGAGGTCATCAATCATTTGGATCTATAGACAACACCACCCCTGCATTTGTACACCATAATATGGATCCACCAAGGGAGAGATCTCTACGTCAGCCAATAGTGTCACCTATACTATGAAATCAATAAATTCAAACATAAGGTATTGTGTGATGTCACCCCCCTTGAAGTTCGTGATGTTCTTTTGGGCCAACCTTATTTATGGAAACTTGATGTTGTATATGAGTCTAGGGCTCATAGTGTTATTATTACTTTGGACAGGAAATTATACAGGATACCCGAGGTAGTAGCTTCTACCATCATTTCCTTGATATATAACAAGCAATGTAGGAATGCCATATCTCATACTGGTAAGTTTGTCTTCTTCGTGATTTGCACTCAATGTGAGCAAAAGGTTGCAACCACATCCATGGCCTCTACAACAGGTCTCTCAATGTAGTAGAATCAAGTGAATCAAGTCATCAAAGAATACAAAGACATATTCTCCTCACCCACCGGGGTACCTCTACACTGTCAGGTCAAGAACTCAATTGATCTGACCCCCCATGCACTGCTACCCAATTGGCTAGTCTATCACCGCTCTCTGTTAGAAAATGAGGAAATCAAGCACAAGACCCAAGATTTTCTTGAAAAGGGATAGATCCACCCAATCTCCTCACCTTGTGGAAGCCTAATTGTGTTTGTATAGAAGAAAGATAGGTCTTGACGATGTTTCATTGATTACTAGGCCCTAAATAAAATCATAATCAGGAATCAATACCGAATTCCCGTAATTAACGATCTCCTTGACCAGATCAAGGGGGAAAAATACTTCAGTAAGATTGATTTGAAGTCCGGATACCACTAGGTCCCAATAGAGCAGCCTGATGTATGGAAGACTTCCTCCAAGTCCAAAGAAGGTATTTTTGAATGGCTAGCCATGCCCTTTGGCTTTTAAAATTCCCCAACAACTTCCATGAGGATGATGAACAACATATTATGGTCTTTCACCAATTAATTTGTGGTGGTGTATTTGGATGAAATTCTCATCTTCAACAAGAATTGGGCGAAACACTTCCAACACATTCAACAGGTTTTGAACACTCTATAGAAACACAAGCTATATGAAAATTTGGAAAAATGCTCCTTTAGAATGAACAGGGTCTAGTACTTGGGCTACATTATTGATGAGCATGGGGTTCATGTCGATCCAACCAAGATTTAGGTCATATGTGACTCGCCAGGTGATCCAAAATGGATCCAGGAAGGACTAAAAATCAAATTTCTCATAATCGGACCAAACCAACACCATTGTGTCTGTCTCATCACGCTAATTCCGACCATATAATTTTTTTCTTCAAACAGACACCATATGCGAAATTTATCGCATTTTGATCAAATTCCCAAACAACCAAAAAGTCAATTGGTCAAAGTCAATGCTAATGTTAGCAGTATGGCAGGTAACATTAGCATTATGTCAGGATGAAATCAGCATGACATGATGATCATGTCATCATGCTGACATGGCATCACTAATAGGTGACACATCTCACACAGATTCAACATTTTTGGGTCGAGTTGGCATTGCACGAATTTGACACGTGTCACTATATGGATGACACATGAAGTTCGTACATGACATGGCCCAATGATAGGATGACATGTGGTTGTATAGATGACATCTAGGCCATACAGATGCTGACGTGGTAGGGTGATTGTGTAGTATGGACATAAAGTGGCATGACACGTAGTTTTACGACAGATTACATGGCAGGTGACTGGGCAGGTGACAGGGTTGTACGAAAGCTGACCTGGAAGCTGACTAGGTTGTACAGTGGTGATGTGCCAGGATAACTGGGTTGTACGACGGTGACATGGGAGGCTAACGCGATGCTGACTGTGTTGTTGATTGTGTGGTACGGACCAATCATAAGGTGACACGTGACCCAATTAGAGGACGCCATGTGGAACCTCAGATTTTTCCTATGTCAGATAAAAATGTTTGTTATAATGTCCTGGGGATTCAAATCCCCGACTTCCACGAGCACCAACAAATTGAACCCACGGGCTAACCAAATGTGCTACACGTGTTAGTTGTTAACCAAACGACGCTTTGGTTATTTATGTTTTTAGTGGCGCTTGTTTTGGGTTAGGCCCCAGTCGGTGGGGGCCATCCCTGACCGACCAGAGGCCACAAACAAAGGGCCTAACCAAATGCAGGGCATGGAGGCTTAGGGCACGACAATATGTCCATGCACATAGAACCAAGAGCTAGGACCGAAGGAGACAGAGTGCGCCATCCCAGCCCTCGACAACATGGCAGGGTGCATGCAACTAGGAGCCTAGAGAAAAGGGGTTGTACGCCCAAATTTTTTCCTATGTGGGTTCTTTTCTAATTTTTTTGGATTTTTATTTGATTTTAAGCCTGTTTTTAATGGATTTTTTCCATTATTTGGGGATCTGGAGCCCTTTTAGATGCCAAATATTATGAGGAAGTTCGAAGGATGTTACCAATTTCAAACATATATAAGCCAAAGGTTCTTGGCTGCCTTGGAGAGGTTTAGAAGATGATAAATGATGAAGAATTGTAAATCCAAAGACATTTTTATGCAGGGAAGCCATTAGGTAGAGTAACTTTGTGGGCCAATTCTGGGAGCTTCGCTCAACTATTTTCAGTGTCGTCAGTTGTGTTGGGTTCTTAAGGTCTATAATAATACATCCAGACTAGTTTGTAATCCATTTGACACCTTTCAGATGTACTTTTGAAGCTTTGAAGAGAAGTAAGAAAATCCTCACCCAGTGAGACAAAGGCCCGCAGACGTAGGCAACTTTGTCGAACTTCGTTATCAAGTTTGGTGTTATGGCTTGTTGATTGTTATGTTTTATTTATGATCTACATTTCTTATTATTGTTGTTATGTATCTCATTATTTTATGCTTCTTTAATGAATTCCTAATTGGTTAAGATTCGAAAAGATCTTTTATACAACAATGGTTGAGTTATTAAGCATGTTTTGATTAACCAATTAGGAAGCTTCGTGAAAGAGGAAGAAATGATGAGAAAACATAACAGCCTTATACACATATACAGGTCTGAAATGAATCATAAACAACAACAAACCATAAACACCAATGTGATAATGAAGTTCGGCAATCTCGCCTACGTCTTCGGGCCTTTGTCTGAGTGGGTCAGGCTTTGTTATTTCTATTCAAAGATTTAAAATATCAACACAATAGTGAGAAAAGGTTACAAAACTGATCTGGTCTTGTTCTACCAGATCTCTAGAACCCAACAGAAGAAACGACACTGAAATTGGATGACCGGAGCTCCCATAAATGGCCCACAAAGGTGCGCTCCTCAATAGCTTCCCTACATAAAAATGGCGTTGGCTTGGTGAATATTCATCATAATACTTCTCTAGATGTCCTCTCATGGCGTCAAGAAGGATTGGTTTATATAGATATGAAGTTGGTAACCATATCCCAACTTCTCCCAAAGATCTGGCCTCAAAAAGGGCCCAATATGCTCCAAAAAGGGCTAAAAATATCCAAAACTACCTATAAAATAAATAAAATCTATATATTATAGTTATAAACCCAACAATGGTATATAAACAGGGCACAACTCCTTTTTAACTACCCCTTGGTCCTATTAGACACCTCCATGTGGTCAGGCGCTAAGTGTTTGTGCGTTGGCCTTGCCTTGAATGTCGTCCCCTGGACGCATGCTCGGCCATGTGGCCATGGCTAACCCTCCATGCACTAATGATAAATATTTCGTTACCTATTTCGTGGCCTTTGGTTATTGCCTTGGTCGGCAGGCTAGCTTGACTGACCAGGGCTAGCCCCTCCTTATCTGTGCCTATAAAGAATACATCGGGTCTTGTGAAGCTATCCTGAAACCAAGGGATGGAACTATATCCATATCCATGATGAAAACTAGTGGATAGGGTCATATAGCACAGTCATGTGGGTGTCCTCCGGGGGTTGGGGCCTAGCCTCAACCCTTACTTTGCTCATAAGCAATTTCAATCAACCATAAATACAATGTATGCGAATAACGGTTAAGTCATACCCAGTAGGCAGGCTAGTAGCCCAGCCTACATGAGAACTTAGCACCCAAGGAGGTCTAAGGTTCGAATCCAGTGGAAACCCAAAACAATTTTTTCAAACCACGAACGAGCCAATCCATGGGTGCCATGTGGCAGCCCATGTCTAGGCCACGTGGTAGCCCACGTTTGGGCCACGTGGCACCATTCCATAGGCCAACTAAATGCCATGTGTTAGCTTCACATTGGTCCAACTATCAGCCACATGTCTTCCCTGTCAGCTTACTTGCCCAGTCATCATCTTCCACATGTCACTGTACGGGCGAGCCACATGTCACCCTTGCATTGGTGACACATGTCACCCCCAGATTGGTCCATATGTCCATCCATGTTAGCATTTGTACACCCAGTCAGCCTACTACATGTCACCTCTAGAAGTTGTGAATTATTCATGCCATGTCATTTGTATGGTTGTACGACCTATATAGTCAGCTACCACGTGGCACTATATGGACTGTACAATCATCATTTTTTCTCTATTTGGAAAAATGAATAGATCGCCATAACTTGATCATACGACATCTGTTTGAGCCTGTTCAAGTTGTGTTGGGTTCATATCAATGAGGCCTACGTACATGGACGTTTTGAAGTCATTTTGAGAAATTTGATTTTTAGGCCTTTCTGAGCCTCATCAAGCTCCTGGATCTAATTCTGGATCACACCTCCCCACTAACGGAACTTTTGTTCCCCAAAAGGTTATTGACTAGTCATCAAGCTCAGGACAGGCCACCCAGATTTCTCCCTGTCTTTGAAATCCGTCCTGTGCACCTGTCTCATCAAGATCAACTGTAATAGAATCATGACAATTGACAACATATTGTTAGCCATTTTTTCCCCGTCACATCTTACTGAAGCCACTATCATCCATGTAGAAAAAATTACTAATGATAGGATAAAAAATATGACTACAAATGAGATGATATGTTTATAATACTTGCACGACATTAGCTTGCCTTGAAGCAAACTGTAATTGATTTTCAATTCTACAATCATCTCATGTTCTTTCTTAAGATCGATTATTTGATTTGAAATAATTACAGGTGTGTTTCTTGCTTGAGCTGCCTTCTTTAATTGTTCCATTGTCTGAAGAGTATTATTTGCCTTTACATGATGAGCATGAACCACATATTCTTGACCTGCTTTGGTTAAATGATATTGATTCTTTTCCCTGTAGAAGATTGATTTATGATCATACAAGTATGGAATTCCTAAGACCATTTAATATTCACTTAGTGGAACCACATCACATGTTACCTCATCCACATACTTATATGAAATTGAAAATTTTAATGTGCACTACCTGGTTATGTGCATTTTATGATTGTTTCTTATCCATTTAAGTGTGTATGACTTATGATGTATCTATGTTTTTAACCCCAATTGCTTAATCAATTCCTATGAAATTAAGTAAGATTGAGATCCACTATCTATCAATGTATCGATCATAGTGTGCCTCATGATGACCCTTATGTTAAACAAGTTAATTCTACAATCAATTCCTTCACCAATTTTACTTGTTGTACCAACCAATGAGACTTTAGATTTGTCACCTGAATCCGATCGCAAGTCTATGGGTGGTGTTGTCACTGCAATTGTTTGCCTCCCTTTATTTTCCTTGAACCACTTTGCCCTCTTCTCATCATGCAATTTCCAGCAATGGTCCTCATCATTCACCTCTTTCTTGCAATGCTTGCAAGAGGACCTCTCCTTTTTTCTTGTCACTGCATTTGCATTTTTCCCATGAAACTTTCTTTTGTCCTCTTTCCTTGAAGACGATTCCCCTGATACAACAACACCTATTTTCCCTGCCTCGATGTATGTCGCTTGAACAAAAACCTCATCAATATTAGTAGGTCAAAACATGAATATAGTGTTTTGAATATGTGCAGGTAAACCTCCTATATACTTATTAAGAGTTTCTTGGGTATGTAAAGGGATATCTAACATCAATGCCATTTTACAAAATCCATCTGTGTATTCTTGCACTATTTGTCCTTTTCTTAGTTTTAAAGCTTTCCATTCAATTAACGCTTTCTCTTTATAACCCAAAGGATAGAATTTCTTTCTAAGTGCAGAAATAAAAATATTCCATGATGGAAATACATTACCCACTTGTTGTGTGCCATTTTGCAACTTTCTTTGCCATGAGATGAGTGTCATGCCTCCAAGTCTCAATGATGCCAACTTAATTTGTGTGGCCTCATCCTTGATCTATTGCACACTGCAGTAAATTATCTTTGCAGTAACTTCACCACCATACATGGGTAATTCGAATTTATCATCAAGTTTTAATAAAGGCATTTCATTCTTATGTTTATGAACATGCTTCTTTGCATTGGATTTAGAAATTGAACTTGAAGAAGAAGGAAAAGAAGGAGGTGATGATGGGGATGAAGGAGTAATTTGAGGAGGCTCCTCTCCTTCTTCACTTTTTCCCTTCGAATATTCACCTAGATTTGGTCTCTCCTATCCCAGATAATCATCATACAAAACAGGGATGATTTTAAGGATGCAAATTTATTTTAAAATGTAGAAACCTTGCCGAATCTAACTTATCCTTCATATGCCAATTATAAATGTTTGGCGATATTTTTGGAAAAATATTCAAATTTTTAAGGATTTTATATATATTTTATAATTTTTTGGCGATTTTTAAGGTAAAATAATTTTCTCCTATAGAATTTGGGTGAATCTTTTTTAAAATAATGAATCTGGTTTTTGGAAAAACCATGGAAAATTAGCCCATGAGAAAAATTTAGCCCCTAAAATCATCCATTATACAAAACCTTCACCATCTCTGACATGGCGAAGAAAGTTTTTTGAAACTCTTTCTCATCCTGGGAGAGTCCCTCTTCTGATGCCATCTTCTCTCTTTGAGAAGTTATGTTTCTCAATCTAATCAATGGATTCTCTTCAACAAGATCGCCTTCACCATAAGTATATTTTCCATGGTTAACATGCAAAACTCAAATCCAAACTTCAACTATCTCTGATACCACTTGATCTGAAAAGATCTTTTATACAACAATGGTTGAGTTTTTAAGCATGTGTTGATTAACCAATTAGGAATCTTAATGAAAGAGGAAGAAATGATGAGAAAAAATAACATCCATATACACATATACAAATCTTAAATGAAGCATAAACAGAAACAAACCATAAACACCAATGTGATAACGAAGTTCGACAATCTAGCCTATGTCTCTGGGCCTTTATCTCAGTGGGTGAGGCTTTCTTATTTCTATTCAAAGATTTAAAATGTCAACACAACAGTGAAAAAATGTTAAAAATTTGACCTGGTCTTGTTCTACCATATCTATAGAACCCAAAAAAAGAAACGACGCTGAAATTGGATGATCAGAGCTCCCAGAAATGGCCCGCAAAGGTGCTCTTCTCAATAGCTTCCCTGCATAAAAAATGACTTTGTCTTGGAAAATAGTTATCATAAAACTGCTCTAAATGTCCTCTCATGGCCTCAATAAGGCATCGTTTATATAGATTTTAAGTTGCTAACCATCTCCCAACTTCCCCCAAAGAACTGACCTCAAAAAGAGTCCAATATCCCCGAAAAAGTGCTAAAAATCTCCAAAACTGCCTATAAAATCAATAAAAATCTATATAATGTAGTTAAAAACCCAACAATAGTATATAAACAGGGTGCAACCCATTTTTAGTTGGCCCTTGTTCATATTAGACACCTCCATGTGGCCAGGCGCTAAGTGTTTGTGTGTTGGCCCCCCCTGTATGTTGACCCTGGATGCATGTTGGGCCATGTGGTCATGGTTAACCCTCCATGCGCTAACGCTAATGCTAACTGTTCAGTTACCTGGTCAGTGGCCTTTGGTTATGCCCCTGGTCGGTCGGCTAGCCCGATCGACTGGGGCTAACCCCTCCTTATCCGTGCCTATAACGAATACACTGGGTCCTCTGGAGCTATCCTGAAACTCAGGGATGGAACTGTATCCATATCCGCATCGAACACTGGAGGATAGGGTCATATAGCATCATCATGTGGGTGTCTGTTGGGGCTGGGGCCTAGCCACAACCATTACTCTTCCTGTATGCAATTTCAATCAACCATAAAGACAATGTATGCAGATAAGGGTTAAGTGATACCCGATAGGCGGGATGGTAGCCCAGCCTACGCGAGAGCTTGGAGACCAAGGAGGTCTAAGGTTTGAATCCTGTGGAGACCCAAAATATTTTTTTCAAACCATGAACAAGCCAATCCATGGGTGCCACATGGAATTGCTCCATAGGATAGCTAAATGCCATGTTTCAGCTGCTCATTATTCCAACTATCTACCACATGTCTTCCCTGTCAACTTACTTGCCCAATCATCGTCTGCCATGTGTCACCCTATGGGCATGCCACTTGTGACCCCTGCAGTGGTGACACGTGTCACGCAATATTGGTCCACCTGTTCATCCACGTCAGCATCCGTATGCCAAGTCATCCTGCCATGTGTCACCTCTAGAAGCTGCCAACTATGCCTCCCACATCATTTGTACAACCTGTACAGTCAGCTGCCACATGGCACTGTACGGACTGTTCAGTCATAATTTTTTGCTTATTTGGAAAAACAAACATATCACCATAACTTGAGCATACGACATCTTTTTGAGCTCGTTCAAGTCACATTGGGTTCTTATCGATGAGGTCTATGCACACGTCCGTTTTGAATCCATTCCGAGATCTTTTATTTTTAGTTTATTTTGAGCCCCATCAAGCTCCTAGATCCAATTCTAGATCAGTTAATGAACTCATGTTTTAAAACTCAACCGTAGTATTTAAAATATCTTTTCAGATGAAGAGGTTTCATAGCAAGTTGACGGTTGGTTTTTGAGTTTGCATGATTACCAGGGAAAGGTTGAATCGTGGTGAAGGCGAGCTTGTTCAAGAGAATCCTGAGATTGGATCAAGAAAGAGAACTTCTCAAAGTGAGAATATGTCATTCGATGAGGGAATTTCTCATACCGAGAGAGAGTTTCAAAAAAATTTCTTCTCCATTTCAGAGATGGTAAAGGTTTTATATGATGATTACTTGGAATAGAAGAGATCGATTCTAGGTGAATATTCAAAGGCCAAAAGTGAAGAAGGAGAGGATCCTCCTATACCTCCTTCTTCACCTTCTTCTTATCCATCAACTTATTCTTCTTCAAGTGCAAGTTCCAAATCCACCGCAAGAAAACATTCCCATAAACATAAACATGATATGCCTTTACTTAAGCTTGATGTGAAGTTTGAATTACCCATGTATGATGGTGAAGTCAATGCAAAGAGGCTTGATAACTGGGTCATACAGATGGAATTTTATTGCAATGTGCAACAAATCAAGGATGAGGAAACTCAAATCAAATTAGCATCACTTCAACTTGCAAGCACAACACTGATCTGGTGGAAAAACAGGTTGCAAAATGGCATGCAACAAGTGGCTAATGTATTTCAATCATTGCAAGTTTTTGTTTCTACACTTAAAAAAACAAATTATTCTTTGGGTCTTAAACTAAGAAAGGGGAAAATAGTGAAAGAATACATAGATGAATTTTTTAAGCTGGCTTTAATATTATACATTCCATTACATACCCAAGAAACTCTTATGAAGTATATAGGAGGTTTACCTGCACATATTCGTAACACTGTATTTATGTTTGGATCTACTAATATTGATGAGGTTTATGTTCAAGCAACATACATTGAGGCAGGGAAAATAGGATTTGGTGTATCAGGGGAATCCTCTTTCAAAAAAGAGGACAAAAGGAAGGGGAATGGAAAGAAAGAAAAATCAGTGACAAGAAAGGAAGAGAATCTCTCTTGCAAGAATTGCAAGAAAGAAGGGCATGATGATAACCCTTGCTGGAAATTGCATCCCAAGAAGAGACCAAAGTGGTTCAAATATAGGAAAGGGAGGAAAACAACTGCAGCAAAATCATGAGCAACGGACTTGGGATCAGATTCGAGTGATGAGTCTAAAATCACAATAGTTGGTTTGACAGGTAAAATTGGTTATGGATATGATTCTAGAATTAAATTGTTCCACATAAGGGTCATAATGAGGCATACTAAGGTCGACACATTGATAGATAGTGGATCTCAATCTAACTTGATTTCAGAGGAAGTGGTTAAATAATTGGGATTAAACACTCAGATACATCAGAAAATTTACTCACTTAAATGGATAAACAACAATCATAAATTGCACATAATAAAGAAATGAACTTTAAAGCTTTCAATTTAATTGAAGATTGTGGATGAGGTAACGTGTGATGTGGTGCCACTCAATTAATGTGGAATGTTCTTAGGTAGTCCTTATTTCTATGATCGCAAAGAAATCTTCTATAGGGAACAAAATCAATATCACTTAACCAAAGAAGCAAATGAATATGTTGTACATGCTCATCACTTAAAAGAAAATCAATCTCTTCAAACAAGGGAACCATTAAGGAAGGAAACTCATGCAAGAAACACACCTATAATTGTGCCAAATCAAGCAATTGATCTTAAGCATGAACATGAGATAATTTTAGAATGGAAGTTCAATCGTACTTTTCTTCAAGATAAGATAATGCCGTACAAGTACTACAAACATATTAGCTCATTTGCAGTCATATTTTTTATGTTATCATTGCTAATGTTTTCAACATGGATGGTAGTGGCTTCAGTAAGATGTGACATAGTACAAGTGGCTGACAATATGTTGCGAGTTTTCATGGTTGTTTTGCAATTGATCTTGATGAGACAGGTGCATAGGACAATGTTTAAAGACAAAAAACGAATGGGGTGGCCTATCCCACACTTGACGAATGATTAGTATCCTTTTGGAGGACCAAAAGGTATTAGTGGGGAGGCGTGATCCAAAATGGATCCAAGAAGGCCTAAAAATAAAATTTATCAGAATCAGACGGAACCAGCTCCATTTCATCTATCTCGTTGCACTAATTTTGGCCATATAATTTTTTTCTTCCAATGGACACCGTATGCGAAAGTTATCGCATTCTAATCAAATTCCCAAATAGGAAAAAAGTCAACTAGTCAAAGTGAACACTCATGTTAGTAATACGACGAGTAAATTCAACATAATGTCAGGATAAAATCATGATTATGTCATCATATTGACATGGTGTCACTGGGAGGTGACACGTTTCACGCAGATTCATCATTTTCAGGCCGAGTTGGCACTGTACGGATTTGACACATGTCATTGTATGGATGACATGAGGCAGTCCGTACATAACATGGCCCAATGATAGGTTTACATGTGGTTTTATGGAGAACATTTGGGCCGTACGGATGATGACATGGCAGGGTGACTGTACAGTATGGACGTGACATGGAACGACATGTGGTTGTATGACAGATGACGTGGAAGGTGACTAGGCAGGTGATAGGGTTGTACGGAAGCTGACATGGAAACTGACTGGGATGTACAGTGGTTACGTGGTAGGATGAATGGATGTTGGCAGTGCTAATGACTATGTAGTACAGAAAAATAACAGGGCAACACCTGGCCCAGTCAGAGGGTGCCACGTGGTATCCCTGATTTTTCTTATGTCAACTAAAAAAGTTTGTTATAACGTTACAGGGATTTGAATCCCCAACCTTCACGGTCGCCAACGGACTGAACTCACGGGATAACCGGATGTGATACATGTGTTAGTTGTTAACCAAACGACGCTTTGGTTATTTATTTTTGTGGTGGCGTTTTTTTTGGGTTAGGCCCTGGTCGACGGGGCTGGTCGACGGGGGCCAGCCCCGACCAACCAGGGGCCACAAATCAAGGGCTTAACTGAATGTAGGGTGTGGAGGATTAGGGCGCAAGCATATGGCCATGCACATAGGACCAAGAGCTAGGACCAGAGGAGCAAGAGCGCACCTTCCCAGCCCTCAGCTAAATGGAAGGGCACATGTGACTAGGGGCCCAGAGAAAGGGGGATATGTGCCCAAAGTTTTCAATATGTGGGTTATTTTCTAAAAAGATTCGATTTTTATTTGATTTTAAGTCTGTTTTAAATGGATTTTGTCCATTATTGCGGGATATGGATCCCTTTCTGAGGCCATATCTCGGAAGGATGTTACCAGTTTCAAAACTATATAAACAAATGTTTTTGGCATCCTTGGAGAGGTTTAGAAGAGGAGAAATGATGAATAATTGTAAAGCCAAAGACATTTGTATGCAGGGAAGCCATTGAGGAGAGGAACTTTGTGGGCCAATTCTAGGAGCTTCGCTCAACCATTTTTATTGTCATCAATTGTGTTGGGTTCTTGAGGAATGGAATAACATAGCCAAACCAGTTTTTAATCCATTTTACACCTTTATGATGTACTTTTGAAGCTTTTAAGAGAAATCATAAAAGCGTCACCCGCTGAGACTAAGGCCCAGAGACGCAGACAACTTTGCTGAACTTCATTATCAAGTTTGGTGTTATCGTTTACTGCTCCCTATGTTTTATTTCTGATCTGAATTTATTATTATGGCTACTATGATATCTCATTAGTTTATTCTTCTTTCATCGATTCCTAATTCGTTAATGAACTCATGTTTTAAAACTCACCCATAGTCTTTAAAAGATCTTTTCAGATCACCAACCATGAACACACTCTCTGATATTCAGAGCTTCTTAGTCCTTGCCAATTTATATCACAGGTTGGTGTTGGTATTTTCCCACATTGCATGGGCCCTTATCCAAGTGAACAACAGTGGTGGAAAGGAAAAAATTGTGTGGGGCCAATCACAATATAAAGAGTTTGATGATTTGAAGCAGTTCTTGTGCTCAGGCGTAGTGCTCTCATTACTTGACCTGCAATAGCATTTTGGGATTGAGACAGATGCTTCAGAATATGTTGTGGTCGTAGGTATCACTCAACATGGACATCTCATGCTCTATCATAGTGAGATGCTATCAAATATTGTTCATAAGTACCTGAATTACGACAATGAAATTTACTCCATTGTACAATTATACTTCTAGTGGAGTAATTACATTCTTAGGAAAGAGACAATAATCCACACTGATCATAAGCCTCTATAGTTCATGCATACACAAGGAAAATTGAAGAATAACTGTCATCAGAAGTGGTCTACATACTTGCAACAGTTCCATCTCAACATCAAGTATAAGACAGGGAGCACCAACCACATCGTTGACTAACTCAGCTGAACTCCACTTTCCGCACTAACCAGGGTGCTACATTATTGTGGACATGAGACCTCTAGATGGCCCTAACTCTACGAGAGAGATCCTAAATTTTCCACTACCTATTATATGATGGTCACAAACACAATTGTCACTAATTTTCATCTACATGATGAGTTGTTGTGTTGTCTAGTCCATCTCTGTATTCCATTAAGAAAGCAAGCAAAGATGATTTGGGAAGCTCACTAAAGTCAGGTGGCAGGACACTTCGGCATAGAAAATATAGTGGTAGTGTTGAAAAAACATTTCTATTAGGAGAAACTCCAACATGATCTCAGTAAGTATACTAGGTCCTACATGGCTTGCGCCATTACCATACTGACCATTAAGAAACAAGGTATGTAAACCCCTCTGAATGCTCCTGAAAGGCTCTAAAAATTTATCTCTATGGACTACATGTCGGGACTTCCTTCCACCAAGAAGAGAAATGGATGTGTTTTCATGGTGGTTGATCAATTTTCCAAGATGGTGATCATGGTTGCCTGTAAGAAGAGCATCACAACAGAGGCCACTGCCAAGCTCTTCTTCGAGAGAGTGTGGGTAAATTTTGGGATACCACAAATCATTGTCTCTGATCGAGACATTTGGTTCCTCAGAACATTTTGATCGACCCTTTGGTCATGGCTGGACACCAATCTCACCAAATTCACGATCTTCCACCCCCTAAAAAATGGGAAAACTGAGATCATCAATAGGATGATCATGCACATCTTGCACATGTACAATTCCAAGCATATGTGCACATGGGATGAGATTCTTCTCTATATTTGGCATAGTTACAATAGATCCATACATAGCTTAACCAACCACAGCTCCTTTCAGGTGGGGTTGGGATTTGAACTGTTGGGTCCGATGGATGTTGCACTACCCCTTGTGTCTACATATGCATAATCACGCCATGCAAAAAATGAAGCTGACAAAGCCACTCAATTCATTAAACGAATCTAACACATCCACCAATAGGTTTAGGATATTTTTTAGAATTCGAGTGCCAAGATCAAGCAACACCATGATCAACACTGGGTTCCACACAAGTTTCAAGTGGGAGATAAATTTTGGTTGCACTTACAGAAAGAATTCCTTACAGGGATACATCGGAAGCTTCTTCCACTCCACTATGGACCTTACACCATCAAGTTTTTGGGTGACAATGATTTTGACCTAAACATTCACCCATTTCTCGGTTTGCACCCAGTGTTTAATGTGGACCTCCTTCAGCTATACTTTGCACCCTTATGGGACACCTCAGAGATAGCAGAATAGTTGACACCGACAAATCTCAACCCTAAATGCATGGAACATGCATCCACTGGTCAGATCATGGACACACAAGTCAAGGGAACTCACCAACATAATCTTCATATTTATTGGTTTATCGAAGAAGGGAAACTCCTACACCAAGGAAAGTGGCTCACTCGGGGCCAAATTCAACAAAAGTTTCCTCATCTGATGGGGTAACTCAATGCAATGGAGATCATTTCTTACTAAGGAGGGAGGATTGGTCTATCGGGATGTCTTTGGAAACCCACCTCCTCCAGCTGGCTCACATTCAACTTTCATCATGATAGTTACAGTTTTTATCTTGGCAATTGTTTTATAGCTTTTTGGGTCCTAAACTTCCGGGGCCATTTTGAGGCCTTAACCAATGATTTTTGGCCCTGCAACAGTCACTAATGTGTATTCCTTGGATATACCTTTCCAATGGGATATCGTGCACCTAAAACGAAGATCGTATGTAAAAGTTACGACTCCGAGAAGTTGATGTACCAACTTACCCCATCAGGGCTCACATGAATTTTGGTGCTTCATCTCCTAGGGTTAGGTTTTCGGATTTCTAGAGTTTTATGTTTACTTCTTGATGCTAAAATGGCTTGGAGGCATCATTATAATGTTCTCAAACAAATGCGTGTAGCTGTCAGATCTCTTCTTGTAGATTAGTTACCACCATTCAAGCAAGATTGTTTTCATTCTGCATTTTACATTTTTAGTAAATTTCTTATTTAATAGAAGTTAAGTTCCATTATATATTTGTTATTTTTCTTTGTATAACGGTGTTAATTTTATAGATTTGTGTTTTATTTTGTTCTTCTCATAAATTCGGATCATGGAGGGTGAAAGAATCACAAAGGTTCTAAAACCACTCTAGTATTTTCCCACATAGGTGTAACGCTACCCATTCTAGTTACTTAGCATTCACCATATTGGGGTAAGAGTCAAAATATATGAATATACTTTGAATCCAAGAATTAACATGTTCAACATAAAAATCATCAAAATATCTAGGAAAGGTAATCTTGGTCTCTAAGCATAGAGATTCTAGAGTTCTTTATGAGGGGCCCCTTAGTTGCATTAGGAATCGCATCACTTTCTCCAATGTGTCAACAACACTCAAGAGAAGTTTTAATGAAGAAGCATATAGTAGACTCAAAGTTCAATTTATTCTTGTTGGGTTTTGTGTAGTAGAATCGATGAGAATAAGGTTGTTGAAGTATGCAATAATTTAAGTAATGAGTGCAATAAATTTGGAGACTGTTTTTTTTTTTATTTTATTGCAGATATTAAGTCAAACTTTTTGAGCTGGAGGAGTGGAACTCCAAAAATTCAGTCTTTGTAGCAGTAATGACCCACTTAGGAGTTGTATTCGTGATATTTATATTTCAATATTTAGGTGATACATACATTTAAACTACTGAGGAGTAGGCCTCATGATAGGTGTAGGTGAATCTCTAGGAGTCTTGTGAATACAATATTCAAAAAACAAGAGAGAGAAAGAGAAAGAGAACCTTTGGGGAAAAATGAACTCCTTGAGATTTTAGTTTCTTGTTATATTTATATTAAAAATCCTTCAATTAGAGTTGGCTGAGTCACACATATTAAGACCCACTTATTTAATTCTCGGTCGCACCACCACTTACCAAAAACCACAATACTAAATGATGGAAATAAGAATAATAATAAGAAATATAACTACATTAATATCAAATATTTGAGGTACTTTCTATATCAAATCAAACTAGTATAATAATTGTAATGAGACAAACAAGTGCATTTTACAATTATAAGGGCCACATGTAAAGTATGTGACATAACATGTGATATAAATAGGATTTATAGTGTTTTAAAAATAAAAATAAAAAATAACAACCCGATATGGAAAAGATGTACAACATTTGTAACTATAAATCAAACCATTAACTACATATGATAATGATGATAACGATGATGATGGATAGAATCCACTTAGACCATATTTGGTCTATAGGACCTTAAGAAAGGTAAGGTATTACCCGAATTTCTTTAAAATTTTATTTTTGTGCTTGAAAAGAATTGAGATAAGAATTCCAAGAGCACCATAGTTTTGATGAGTTAGGAGGTTAGGAAGGTTGGTATTGTAACAAATATTTTGGAATTGAGATCTAACTGGCTATACACAATATAGTCTAAGAGAAAGTGCTATTCATATTCAATCCTCTTATTGCTATAAATATGACATATAGTTTCAACCCTCAACATCTTGGAAACTCTCTAATGCGTAGTTTCACATGGATCTCATAAGGATCTGTTCTTAATTTATCAATGTTGATTTTCTCCTTTACACTAGTCAAAACATAGATATACTTTTGATATTCTATATTATGGTTGATCACCTTCTTATATAATCTTATTTTTCCATTATCCTCTAATTCTTTTTCACACCTTAATTTATCCTTAAATTTCGATGTAATAATATTTTTCACATTATCATTATTTAGTGGAAAGATCTATTCTTTTATTCACCAATTATTTAACCAGGTCTTGTCATCTTTATGCCATGCCCCACTTCAGTCGTATGTGGTTTTGCCTAGAATTTGAAGCAATGTTGGGAAGTCTCTTTCCTTCCATGTTTTTTATCTTTTTCTTGTACATTAGGTACCTAGTCATAACCATGTTGTCAATGGGGACAAGGCTCACTTCTATGAGGAGGATATGATAGGGTCTATTTCCTTTCATTTTGATATTATAATTTATTAAAATATTTTGCATCTGCCCTATCTTTATCCATGGTTCTCTAGAGGTACTGTATCACAAAAAATCACATCCATATAAGAAAACATGAGTGAAAATATTCTCAGAGAATATTTTTTTCTTATCCCATATCCAAACTTCAAAGGTCTACTGATTTACAATTTCTTTCAAGCCCATAATAAGATTTTCGCCTTCAATTTATCCTTTTGTTAATGCTCTAGTTCCAATTAACCTTGTGATCAATATTGATTACAAGATGTTTGTATGAAGGTAATTCCTCCAAATTTTTGTTTTCATATACGAATGTATTGTAAGTGATCTTCTTGGATCTAATTATCATAGTTTTCATTTTCTCAGTGTTAACAATCATACTCATACTAGAGAAAAATACTTTAGGATTCTAGTTTATTGACGAGATCACAGGAATTTCTCGCCATTAGAACAATGTAATAAACGTAAAGAAGACGGATGATGACTATACCAATGATATTCACACCGAGAAAACCATCTTCTTCCAAATAATATTCTAACTTGTCAATGTATATGCCAAAAAGGGTAGTGGACAACAAACAACTTTACTTGACTCCTATATTAGAGTTAATTTTTTTGAACCAATCGTCTATGTTCTTAGAATTGGAAATTAAGTTCTCATACAACCTTACCATAATACCTCTCAACTCGAAAGGAACTTTTTTCTCTTCTGATATATTCTCAAGGTTTGTCCTAGGCTCTATGCTAAAATATTTTCTAAAGTCAACAAAACGAAGAAGTGGATTTGATTTATTATTGTGATACTCCTTCACAATCATCATACACATAACAAGGTGGTTCATAGTCGAATGAAAACTCCTAAATCTTGTTTGGCATATATCCCTTTTTCCATCACTCTGTAGCCATATGCTAATCTTATTTTCCAAAATAATTTTGTATAACTTGGCTAAAATGAGGCTAATCATAATGGTCCTATAATTAGGGGATTTCTCTTATTCCCACTTTTAAAAATAAGTAGAGTGCAGATTTGCTTCCAAGGTTTAGGGAAAACCCTCAAATTTTTAATATTTATCTTCGTATCTTTATATGTCCTTACCATTCCCTTTTGAGATCCACTTAAGCCTAAACACTATGTCTTCTATAGAAAAAACTCCATCCTTTGTAGAAAATTTTGGAATATTTTCCATGACATTAACAAATTTCTAAATATTTTTAAAGTACACATTCCAATCCCTCAAATAATAGTATTATTTTTTTTAGTTTTACAAGTCAAATTTGTCTCTAAAATCTCTTAAGATATAGCTTCGATAAGTACAAAAGCTTCTCTTTCTTTATATTTATATATTACCCTTTTTTTTCTTTTTAATTAGAGCTTTCTATTTTTATTTTTATTTTTTAAGAAAGTTTAAAAACTCAATTTCTTTTGAATTCTAGATAAAGAATTAATATAAATTTAAATCACTAACGATTGGAATAATTAAAATAATTAATAGTGTTGAAAATATAATATATTTCTTAATGAAAAAGGGTAAAAACATCATAATTATTAAATACAGAAACATAGCTACCTGAAACATCTACAAAACCTATGTCTGAAGAAACATCTATAAAACCTAAATCGATTTAATTATTGCTAAATTATTTTATAGGATGGTTGGAAAGCTTAGGCTTGAAAATTCTTTTATGTGTAAACAAATCCATGTTGTTATCGTCACAATTGCTTACGACTATATGAAGGACATGGATACTAGTCTCACTAACGTCTTTGGTTATAACTATGAGAAACTTCTACTTTAGAGGGGGTTCCATTGGGGGCTAGTGCATTAAGCAATATAAATATTGATTTTTAAGAAACCGGAAACAAACACAGTTTCAGAAAGGGGATAATTACACCAATAGGAGCCCCTTAGGTTTAATCAACTTTTTAATTACAAATTTCAATTTTGTAGTTGAAAATTAAATATGTTAAGATATTCTTAGTTTTACACTAAAATCAATGAATGAGATTTAATATTAATCCTCACATTTATAAAATCATCTATTAACCTGTTTAGTTTTTCACACTTACTTTTTAGGGTTTATAAATTACTAAAACAAGTTTCCAATTTCCACGAAGTATACTTATACAAATATAACCAAATTACTTAATTTTTAAGTTTTAAATGTTAATTAACTTTTTACATTTTGAAAAAACTTTGCATGTACCCTTAGTGGAGTGTGAAGTGTGACATCCACGTTTCAATTTCAATGTAAGGTTAAAGAATTACCAGGTGGAATGTTTCAATTTCAATGTAAGGTTAAAGCATGCATTACCAGGTGGAGCACAGTCACGCTCTTTCTCTACCTGGTTGACAATGGTTTCTTTTTAATTTTGTTGCACACATTTTCCTTCCTGTCAACTAAAGAATTGCCTACCAGGTGGAAGTCAAATGCTCTTGAGCGATGTTTCCTTACCAGGTGCAGAGTTGTTCATTTCATTCTTGGATCATAATCTATATGTTATACGTCGTGGTAGACAATTTCTACCTAGGAGAAGGTATTTTCAAAATGTGTTTTTTTTCTCGTATACTAAAATTGCTTCTTCCAAAAATTTGATACCTGATCGATCTATGTGCACTGCAGACCAGTGTTAAGATTAACATGGATATGTTCCATGTGTTATTAGTAGATAGATAGAGAATTGAATGCA
>JASDQU010736193.1:224365-244122 GCA_032191745.1 Picea mariana
AATTCAAATGTGAATCCCTTTGCAACATGGAACAAATTATATTAATTTATACCTGTATCATAGATGTATTTGTGGCCAAATTTGTTCAAATAGTCAAATATGAGAGAAACACAAGCTAATGGTTTAACATCACATTCCACAATATCTTGAAAGGAGAAATATAAAATGTGACCAAGTAGTGATGATTAAGCAGGGAATGATTTCCATTATTGGCGATCCATGGAAAATGTTACGTGAGAAGATAGGGAATGGTGGGGAGATTTAGCAGTGAGAGGAAAAAGGTTGTGATCAAATTATTTTGACTACCATTAAGAAGGATCAGATTATAAATAAATTCATTGTATTAGTAATTATGGGTAAACAAGGATTCTCTATTAGATGGGGTATAATGGTGAATCATAAGGACTAAAATTATATTTAGGGTGGTAAGTTTTGAAATTTCAATGATCTTTGATGGCCACATAGAGGCTAGACATGAAGGATAGGTTTACTATTGTTCATAAAAGAGGGCCTTGGGAGGATGTTGATGGTAGAATCCATGAAACTCAAATGAGCGTATATAATATTTATGAAACCAACAATAAGAGGGTTTATGACATGTAGTATAAGTTGTTCTAGGCAGTGGAGGACAGATCATTCTAGGCCCATGGCATGAATCAAAAGGGCTAGGTGAAAAAACATAAGTAGAGGAAGAATAAAGAGAGATATGTGCCACTTCCCCAACTTTTGTTTTATTGTAAGAAATATTTTAGAGGATTGATTATTATTATCATAGTCAAAAATTTCAATGTTGATGTGTAAAGAGGGAAAAAAACTAGTAATAAAGTTTATACAAAGTTAAGGTTCTATATCTTTTATATATAACTATACATGGAGCTTAATCAATTGATAAATATAAGGTTGAACTGACTGAACATAGAACTAACTATGATGAAGATAGCAGGCCCATAAGGATTTTTAATACTTTGGTGGGTAAAATTACTACCATAATGACTCACAATTGTTTTTCCAGGAGATGACATGGTTCTGATTTGGAGGTCCCTAGATCCACATGGAGTGATCCAAGTCGATATTGGTCGCCACCCACCTCCTCAAGCTGGCTCACATAAAACTTTCATCTTGGTATTTACAGTTTTTATCTTGGTAGTCCTAAACTTCCAGTGTTGTTTGGAGGCCATAAAAAACGTTTTTTGGGCCCCCCATAATCACACTATAGACAGAGTCATAATATGAAAACATAATGTGTGTTCCTTGGATAGAACTTTACAATGGGATATTGTGAGCCTAAAATGAAGATCATATGCAAAATTTACGACCCGGGGAAGTTGATGTACCAACTTACCCCATCGGGGCCCACATGGCTTTTGGTGCTTCATATCCTAGGGTTAGGTTCTGTATCTCTAGGGTTTTATATTTACTTCTCGATTCTCAAAAGGCATGGAGGCCTGATTGGAATGTGATCAGAAGAATGTGCGTATTCACCACGTCTCTTCTCAAAGATTAGCTAGCACCATTTGAGCAAGATTGTTTTCATTCTTCATTTTACAGTTTGAGCATATTTCTTAGTTAATAAGTTCCGCTATATCTCGGTTATTTTTCTTTGTATATCTATGTTAATGTTATAGATCTATGTTGCATTTTGTTCTGCTCATAAATATGGATAAATGGTATCATAACAGTCTACCCTTCAATTGTTTTTTTGTGCATGTCCCCGATGAGGTCAACATATAAGAAGTTGGGCCTCAAACTAGTTGAGCCTTTGCAAGATCGGCCTTACTGAACCTGACGTTTGCCTATGGGGGAAGAAAAAAGAGATGATGGGGCACAAGATCCTTTTAAACTATTTCTTGAGGAAGAACTCTTGTGACAAAGGAATGAGATGATGGATAACAATGTGCAAATCGTTAAACAACTTTCAACAGGCTACACATCTACCTCAAGTGGAGGCATCGCCTCCTTCATGGTACAAATCAATTTTTATATTCCTATATTTGAAGGTCAAATAGATGTGGATGCTCTAGACAAACGATTAAACCTTCTAGAAGGATATTTTTATGTCCACAATTTTTCTGATAGAGAAAATATTACACTTGTTCTCCTCAAGACCACCCCCCATGTCAAATATTGGTGAGAGACTTTCTGTGAGAAAAAGGAAATAGAGAATCTACATTATTTGCAATTGGACCCACTTTGAGCTCCTTCAAGGATTCTATTAAGGAACAATACTACCATGTTGGAAGTTATGCTGACTTATATACAAGATAGACCACACTGTGGCAGGAAAGGGACCAAATAGTTCTAGAGTTCACCAATGTCTTTGATACCCTATGCACCAAGTTGCGTATCAAAGACTCTCAGCGACATCTAGTGATCAAGTAACAAAACATTATTCATAGATAAATCTAGAAATAAATGGATTTTCTGGACATTTTGTCCTTGGGAACGACCTATCGATATGCTGTCAAAATCAAGTAGAAGCTTAAAAGAAAGATGTGATAGTTTGGGTCTACAAACCCCTCAAAGCAAGAGAAAATAAAAGGAGGCCCCAACCCACATAACAAAGGGTATAGCAATGATGAAGAACCTTGAGACAAGTAGTCCCGATAGTAATCAAATAAGGATAATGGGAATACAAATAAAGGCACTAGGAAATGGTGTGAGCTCCATAAGATCCCCTAGAATAACACCACTGAATGTCACTCAAAGGAATCATTGGTGGCCAAAGTGAAAGACTTGAAATCAGATGCAGGCTCTGACTCTAAGTCAAACCCAAAAAAAGGGAGATGAATCATTGATGTGGAACCCAGTGCCATCATTCCTACCACCACCAAGGTCCATACCGACAAACCTAATGAACCAAAGGAAGGTGAATTCCTCTTTCATTCACATGTGTGGGTGAAGGGTGCTCCACTGCATTTCATCATTGATAGTGGTATCCAGAAGAACCTTATCTCGGAATAGGTCATCAATCATTTGGATCTATCGAAAACACCACCCCTGCATTCGTACACCATCATATGGATCCACCAAGGGAGAGATCTCTACGTCAGCCAATAGTGTCACTTATACTACGACATCAATAAATTCAAACATAAGGTATTGTGTGATGTCACCCCCCTTGAAGTTCGTGATGTTATTTTGGGCCAACCTTATTTATGGAAACTTCATGTTGTATATGAGTCTAGGCCTCATAGTGTTATTATTACTTTGGACAGGAAATTATACAGGATACCCGAGGTAGTAGCTTCTACCATCACTTCCTTGATATATAACAAGCAATGCAGGAAGGCCATATCTCATACTGGTAAGTTTGTCTTCTTCGTGATTTGCACTCAATGTGAGCAGAAGGTTGCAACCACATCCATGGCCTCTGCAACAGGTCTCTCAATGTAGTAGAATCAAGTGAATCAAGTCATCAAAGAATACAAAGACATATTCTCCTCACCCACCGGGGTACCTCTACACTATCAGGTCAAGCACTCAATTGATATGACCCCCCATGCACTGCTACCCAATTGGCTAGTCTATCACCACTCTTTGTTAGAAAATGAGGAAATCAAGCACAAGACCCAAGAGTTTCTTGAAAAGGGATACATCCACCCAATCTCCTCACCTTGTGGAAGCCTAATTGTGTTTCTACAGAAGAAAGATAGGTCCTGACGACGTTTCATTGATTACTAGGCCCTAAATAAAATCATAATCAGGAATCAGTACCGAATTCCCGTAATTAACGATCTCCTTGACCAGATCAAGGGGGAAAAATACTTCAGTAAGATTGATTTGAAGTCCGGATACCACCAGGTCCCAATAGAGCAGCTTGATGTATGGAAGACTTCCTCCAAGTCCAAAGAAGGTATTTTTGAATGGCTAGCCATGCCCTTTGGCTTTTAAAATTCCCCAACAACTTCCATGAGGATGATGAAAAACATATTATGGTCTTTCACCAATTAATTTGTGGTGGTGTATTTGGATGACATTCTCATCTTCAACAAGAATTGGGCGGAACACTTCCAACACATTCAACAGGTTTTGAACACTCTATAGAAACACAAGCTATATGAAAATTTGGAAAAATGCTCCTTTAGAATGAACAGGGTCCAGTACTTGGGCTACATTATTGATGAGCATGGGTTTCATGTCGATCCAACCAAGATTTAGGTCATATGTGACTCACCAGGTGATCCAAAATGGATCCAAGAAGGACTAAAAATCAAATTTCACATAATCAGACCAAACCAACACCATTGTGTCTGTCCCATCATGCTAATTCCGACCATATAATTTTTTTCTTCAAACAGACACCATATGCGAAATTTATCGCATTTTGATCAAATTCCCAAACAACCAAAAAGTCAACTGGTCAAAGTCAATGCTAATGTTAGCAGTACGGCAGGTAACATCAGCATTATGTCAGGATGAAATTAGCATGACATCATGATCATGTCATCATGTTGACATGGCATCACCAGGAGGTGACACATGTCACACAGATTCAACATTTTTGGTTCGAGTTGGCATTGCACAAATTTGACATGTGTCACTGTATGGATGACACATGAAAGTTCGTACATGACATGGCCCAATGATAGGATGACATGTGGTTGTATAGACGACATATAGGCCATACAGATGCTGACGTGGTAGGGTGATTGTGTAGTATGGACATGAAGTGGCATGACACATAGTTTTACGGTAGATTACATGGCAGGTAACTGGGCAGGTGACAGGGTTATACAAAAGTTGACCTGGCAGCTGACTAGGTTGTACAGTGGTGATGTGCCAGGATAACTGGGTTGTACAATGGTGACATGGGAGGCTAATGCGACGCTGACTGTGTTGTTGATTGTGTGGTACGGACCAATCATAAGGTGACACGTGACCCAATCAGAGGACGGCACGTGGAACCTCGGATTTTGCCTATGTCAGATAAACATGTTTGTTATAATGTCTTGGGGATTCAAATCCCCGACTTCCACGAGCACCAACAAATTGAACTCACGGGCTAACCAAATGTGCTACATGTGTTAGTTGTTAACCAAACGACGCTTTGGTTATTTATGTTTTTAGTGGTGCTTGTTTTGGGTTAGGCCCCAGTCGGTGGGGGCCATCCCTGACCGACCAGAGGCCACAAACAAAGGGCCTAACCAAATGCAGGGCATGGAGGCTTAGGGCACGACAATATGTCCATGCACATAGGACCAGGAGCTAGGACCGAAGGAGACAGAGTGCGCCATCCCAGCCCTCGACAACATGGCAGGGTGCATGCGACTAGGAGCCTAGAGAAAAGGGGTTGTATGCCCAAATTTTTTGCTATGTGGGTTCTTTTCTAAATTTTTTGGATTTTTATTTGATTTTAAGCCTGTTTTTAATGGATTTTGTCCATTATTTGGGGATCTGGAGCCCTTTTAGATGCCAAATATTATGAGCAAGTTCAAAGGATGTTACCAATTTCAAACATGTATAAGCCAGAGGTTCTTGGGTGCCTTGGAGAGGTTCAGAAGATGATAAATGATGAAGAATTGTAAATCCAAAGACATTTTTATGCAGGGAAGCCATTAGGGAGAGGAACTTTGTGGGCCAATTCTGCGAGCTTCTCTCAACTATTTTCAGTGTCGTTAGTTGTGTTGGGTTCTTAAGGTCTATCATAACACATCCAGACCAGTTTGTAATCCATTTGACACCTTTCAGATGTACTTTTGAAGCTTTGAAGAGAAGTAAGAAAAGCCTCACCCAGCGAGACAAAGGCCCGCAAATGTAGGCAACTTTGTCGAACTTCGTTGTCAAGTTTAGTGTTATGGATTGTTGATCCTTATGTTTTCTTTATGATCTACATTTCTTATTATTGTTGTTATGTATCTCATTATTTTATGCTTCTTTAATGAATTCCTAATTGGTTAATGATCCAAAAAGATCTTTTATACAACAATGGTTGAGTTATTAAGCATGTTTTGATTAACCAATTAGGAAGCTTCATGAAAGAGGAAGAAATGATGAGAAAACATAACAGCCATATACACATATACAGGTCTGAAATGAATCATAAACAACAACAAACCATAAACACCAATGTGATAATGAAATTTAGCAATCTCGCCTACGTCTTCGGGCCTTTGTCTAAGTGGGTCAGGCTTTGTTATTTCTATTCAAAGATTTAAAATATCAACAATAGTGAGAAAAGGTTACAAAACTGATCTGGTCTTGTTCTACCAGATCTCTAGAACCCAACAGAAGAAACGACAATGAAATCGGATGACTGGAGCTCCCATAAATGGCCCACAAAGGTGCGCTCCTCAATAGCTTCCCTACATAAAAATGGATTTGGCTTGGTGAATATTCATCATAATACTTCTCTAGATGTCCTCTCATGGCCTCAAGAAGGCTTGGTTTATATATATTTGAAGTTGGTAACCATATCCCAACTTCTTCCAAAGATCTGGCCTCAAAAAGGGCCCAATATGCTCCAAAAACGGCCAAAAATATCCAAAACTACCTATAAAATAAAAAAAATCTATATATTATAGTTAAAAACCCAACAATGGTATATAAACAGGGCACAACCCCTTTTTAACTGGCCCTTGGTCCTATTAGACACCTCCATGTGGTCAGGCGCTAAGTGTTTGTGCATTGGCCTTGCCCTGAATGTCGTCCCCTGGACGCATGCTCGGCCATGTGGCCATGGCTAACCCTCCATGCACTAACGATAACTATTTCATTACCTGTTCCATGGCCTTTGGTTACTCCCTTGGTCGGCAGGCTAGCTTGACTGACCGGGGCTAGCCCCTTCTTATCTGTGCCTATAAAGAATACATCGGGTCTTGTGGAGCTATCCTGAAACCAAGGGATGGAACTATATCCATATCCATGATGAAAACTAGCAGATAGGGTCATATAGCACGATCGTGTGGGTGTCCTCCGGGGGTTGGGGCCTAGCCTCAACCCTTACTATGCTCATAAGCAATTTCAATCAACCATAAATACAATGTATGCGAATAACGGTTAAGTCATACCCAGTAGGCAGGCTAGTAGCCCGGCCTACATGAGAGCTTGGCACCCAAGGAGGTCTAAGGCTCAAATCCAGTGGAAACCCAAAACAATTTTTTCAAACCACGAACGAGCCAATCCATGGGTGCCACATGGCAGCCCACGTCTAGGCCACGTGGTAGCCCACGTTTGGGCCACGTGGCACCATTCCATAGGTCAACTAAATGCCATGTGTTAGCTTCACATTGGTCCAACTATCAGCCACCTATCTTCTCTGTCAGCTTACTTGCCCAGTCATCATCTTCCACATGTCACTGTATGGGCGATCCACATGTCACCCTTGCATTGGTGACACATGTCACCCCCAGATTGGTCCATATGTCCATCCATGTTAGCATTTGTACACCTAGTCAACCTACCACATGTCACCTCTAGAAGTTGTGAATTATTCATGCCACATCATTTGTATGGTTGTACGACCTGTATAGTCAGCTACCACGTGGCATTGTATGGACTGTACAATCATCATTTTTTCTCTATTTTGGAAAAATGAACAGATCGCCATAACTTGATCATACGACATCTGTATGAGCCCGTTCAAGTTGTGTTGGGTTCGTATCAATGAGGCCTACGTACATGGATGTTTTGAAGTCATTTTGAGAAATTTGATTTTTAGGCCTTTTTGAGCCTCATCAAGCTCCTGGATCTAATTCTGGATCACACCTCCCCACTAAAGGAACTTTTTTTCCCCAAAAGGTTACTGAGTAGTCATCAAGCTCGAGACAGGCCACCTAGATTTCTCCCTGTCTTTGAAATCCGTCCGTAATAATGACGTTATGGACAGAAATGAATCTTATCTTCTCTTAGTTTCTAAGCTTAAATGAAATTGAATTATGTCATAATTTTTTCTTTTTTTTTATGGTGAATTTGAGATTCATTACAAGTATGGAGGCAACCACCAGGGAAACAATCTTCACCTCTAAACCCCCTTGATACACAGAGCCTCTTCAAAAGAAAAGAAAGAACTCAGAAATGACAAACCCTGAACCCACTCAAACCTAAACGATGCCTTGTCACCTCAAATTAATTGTGGAGAGTGCGGAGGATGGGTGAACCACGTGACAAGGGAAGGGTTGGTGTGACACATCGAGTGTAGAGCCAAGAGATTTCAGTATGACTAGTAGGACGGCCTTAATGGTCGTTACAAAGCATTTACTATCCTGACAGGGAATTTTTTCCCACTTGAGGAATGTTGCTTTCACACCCCCTGCGATAGTCTTAGGTAGTGGTTTGATCCGCATTCTTGTAGGTCCACCGGTGACATGACATCGAGCTTTCAATTTGATCAGTATCTGATTTATGAGCCATTAAATTACCAGAACTTGGAGGCTTATGACAACCATTGGTCCTTAACCCGACCCTTGGTTATGTTGGTAGGAACCAAACAGATTTACCTAGGAGTAAAGTTTCGAGAAAACTTGTGCACGAGTATGGAGACCTTATGAAAAAAAGGTGAGTGCAGTATGGATCATAAAGTTTACATTATTCACTTAGTCCCTACACATAAAGGTTTCAGTTTTTGCTAAATCCTTGGGGATTTCCATTATAACCTTCCCACTTAAGGTAAGACACGATGATATACTTTGAACATCATGTTGTAAGGAGCATTTAGGAGTTATATAGTTAAATTTTATGATAAAGTTCTATACCAGAGTTTTATAATAGAATTCTTATCATAAGGGATCTCTTTTCTGCCAAGTTATGTAAACAATTTTTTTTTTTTATGGTATTATGAGGTTCATTACATATGGTATCAGAGAAAATGTTACAACACTAGACCTTAATAGCGCCACATTAGTTTCTTAGCATATATTTTGATCTATGCAAAACTAATAAACCTCTTTGTTACAAATAGAAAACCTTTATGTTTTGTGTGAGTTATGGCAGCTCAGGAAGATGCAGAAATCATAATGGAAGGAAATCCGGACCAGGGACCCCATAGAGATCCAAGGCAGAATAGTGATGGAAGCTCACCTATGGAAGTATTGGAAACAATGAGGAATCTTATTGTTGAACTGCGGGTTTTCAAAGAAGACAATGAAAAATTGAAGAAAGCACAGTAGGAACAACAAGAGATAAATGAAGTCCTGCTGCGCAGTATAGTGACCAATAAAATCCCAAAGGAAGATAACCATGACAAAGAGGTCAGTAAAAGGGCCTCCAAGAATTCTGGGCCTGAGTCAGAAAAAAGAGACAGTTCGTTTGAAGGTACACCTTCAGCTGAGGACAAAACTAAAACAGACTGAAAGAGGAAACAAGTAGACCACCTCGAGGGAGAATTTAAAAATATTAAACTAGCTATCTTTGATGGAAAATATAGAACAGGAGAGGAGGCCGAGGCATGGTTGTTAGACATCAAGAAATACTTCCAAATTTACATTTATTCCAGTAATATGAAGGTTATAATGGCCATATACAATCTGAAACGGAAGGCCAGCATTTGGTGGCAAGATCTGAAATTGGCCAAGGGCCTAAAGGAGAAACAAATGGAGTGGTATGACTTTAAGAAGTATTTTAAGAAAAAATACCTTTATGAAAGATACTATGAAAGAAAAACAAAAGAATTTTACGAGTTACGACTTGGATGGATGACGATGGAAGGCCTTATAAACAAATTTTTGAAACTACTAAGTTTCGTACCTTACATCCGGGAGGACAAGGTAAAAATCCAATAATTCTTAAACTATCTACCACAGTCCTACAAGGACAGAATTGAGTTTGACAACCCCAAATCCTTGAGCGAAATATTCAGGAAAACACAAATGTGCTACGAATAGTACAAATAGTGTGTGGAATTCCCCAAATCTTGGAAGGATAAGAAGCGAGACCAAATGAGCCAATGGAAGAACGGATACCAGCCAACTCCTTATCAAAATGCAGCAAAAGGCTTTCCTAGAAAATCTTTTTATGCAAACCATCCAAGCACACAAGGAGGTGGTAAACCGGTAAACTTGGGAACAAAGAAATTCGAGGACAATCCCCGGGAACTGTTAAAAGTGTTGGAAATGCGGAGAACCTCATCTCAGAAGGAACTTCCCATGTTTAAGCACGGAAAACAAAACTAATGTTCATAATCTGCAGAAAGCTTCGACGGTGCATGATGTAGGCAGAAGCCTACATCGGATTAATGCAGCCATTGACGGTCGGCAAGCTAACCACCAGTCCTCTGTGGTGGAAATCAAAGGTAAAATAAATAACACCTGAATTTCTATTTTAATTGATCCCGGATCTACGTTAAGTTATATCACTCCTGGAGTAGTAGAATCAAATAAACTTAAGAGGACGAAACACGCAAAATCATGGCTGCTACAGTTAGCAACAAGAACTAAAAGGAAAGTGGTTCACTTTGTTTCTAATTTTGAATTTAACTTAGATGGTCAAAACATAAAAAAAAAATGTATATTCTAGCACTAGGATCCTACGATATGATAATCGGAATGGATTGGCTGGAAAGACACAAAGCAATTCTAGATTGTTATACAAAGACACTTAACTATAAAGATGACTGTGACACTACTAGAACAACCCAAGGTATACCAAAACCAGTATCAGTTAGACAAGTCACATCAATGCAATTCAAGAAATGTATGAGAAAGGGGTGTCAAGTTTATGCCATCCAAATAATGAATTTGTTAGAAAAAGAAGATAAGCCGAAACTAGAATATTTTGTTGTCCTATGTGAGTTTAGAGAAATGTTTGTTGATGAGATACCGAAATTACCTCCTGGAAGGAAAATAGAATTCTCCATAAACCTACTATCTGGGTCTACCCCTATCTCGAAAGCACCTTACCGAATGAGTTTACCTGAATTGACAAAACTAAAGATACAACTGCAGGAATTGTTGGACAAAAGGTATATCTGACCTAGTGTTTCACCATGGGGAGCATCAGTCCTCTTTGTGAAAACAAAAGATGGTACTCTAATACTATATATCGACTATAGACAATTGAATAAAATGACTATTAAGAATAGGTACCCCTTACCTAGGATAAATGACCTATTCGATCAACCAGTGGGGGCCAAAATCTTTTCAAAATTGGATTTACGATCCGGTTACCATCAAGTCAGGATAAAAGATGAGGACATAAGCAAAACATCCTTTCGAACAAGATATGGACACTATGAATTCGTATTCATACCTTTCAGACTCACTAACGCACTAGCCACATTTATGTGCCTAATGAACAATATTTTCAGTCAGTACTTAGACAAGCTTGTACTAATATTTATCAATGATATTCTTGTGTATTCTAAAATGGAGGAAGAACATGAAGAACACTTAAGAATCGTCTTGCAAACTTTAAGGAAGCCCCAATTGTATGCTAAATTCGATAAGTGTGATTTTTACCAGAAGAAGATACAGTACCTAGGACACATAATATCTACAGAAGGAATTGCAGTCGACTCTAAGAAAGTAAGAGCCATTATAGAATGGTCGGTACCAAAGGATGTAGTGGACATCTGGTCATTCATGGGAATCACCGGATATTATCGTAGATTCATAGAAGGATTTTCCAAAATATCTTATCCTATCACGTCATTACAAAATAAAGGGACCAAGTTTAACTGGTCACAGAAATATCAAGACACTTTTAACAAGATAAAGGAATTATTGACAACTACACCCATATTGAAGGTAGCAGACCCAGATAAAGACTTTACCGTATGTGTTGATGCAAGTAAAGAAGGACTAGGTGGTGTCCTAACTCACGAAGGACACATGATTTGTTATGAGTCCCAGAAATTAAAAGAACATGAACAAAATTATGTCACTCATGACTTAGAATTGGCAACATTAATACACACCCTAAAAATGTGGCGACACTACATAATGGGCAGAAAATTTCTACTATTCATGGATAATAGCGGTGTGAAATATCTGTTTAGCCAACCAAATCTTAATGAAAGGAAAGCAATATGGCTAGCATTCTTGAGCGAATTCGACTTCGAAGTCAGACATATCAAGGGTAAGGAAATTAAAGTAGCAAACAAAAGGTGATCTGGAACAAAGAATAAGGATGACGTGTATTAAAGATGAAAATTACACTAATATAATGGTAGAATTACAAAAAAATACTGCAAACTCAGATAAACCAGATCTAAGTATCGACAAGAAGGGACTATTACGATTTAAAAACAGGATTTACATACCCAATTCAGCAGAGTTAAAGTAAATAGTCTTGGACGAAGTGCATCAGAAACCATATTCTGGCCATCCAGGATACCAGAAAACTATAACAACACTTAGAAAACTATTTTATTGGCCTAATATGAAGGGCGAAACAATAGAATACTTGGCTAGGTGACAAGATTGTTAGTAGGTTTAGGCCAAACACCAGCATCCAGCCGACCTATTACAGCCATTACCAGTACCAGAATGGAAATGGGAGACCATATCGATGGACTTTATAACATGTTTGCCAAAAACTCAAAAACAGAAGGATTCTATTATGGTTGTAATCAATAAACTCAATAAGTCTGCACACTTTATTCCTATAAAGTCTACTTTTAAAAATATAAACATTGCTGAAATATTTATGAAAGAAATTTTTAGACTACATGGTATTCCTAAAATGGTGATTTCAGATAGAGACGTAAAATTCACATCCGCTTTTTGGAAGGATTTTCTTGCAGGGCTAAATACTAATTTGAATTTCAGTACGAGTTATCACCCACAAATGGATGGACAGACCGAAAGGACAAACCAAATCGTAGAGGATATGCTCTGCATGTACGTAAGAACAAAACCAAACAAGTGGGAATACTATCTACACTTAGTAGAATTTGCATATAACAATGGGTACCAAACTTTAGCTAAGTTAAGCCCTTTCGAGGTATTGTATGATAGAAAGTACGACTCCAATTACCTGGGATAACCCGGTTGACAAACTAATGGTTGGACTAGAGATGCTCCAAGAAATGGGGAACATGGTAAGGAAGGTACAACAGAACTTAAAAGAAGAACAGGACAAACAGAAGAGCTATGCAGATCAGAAAAGAAGACACTTGGAATTTCAAGTGGGAGACCATGTTTATTTGAAGGTCATAGCCCAAAAAATCTCGTTGAAGTTAGGAAATTGTGCCAATCTGGCACCCAAGTTTTGTGGTCCCTTTGAGATACTAGCTTTAGATGGACCCATAGCATACCAACCTGCACTTCCAACTAATCTAAGAATTCATAATGTATTTAATGTTTCTTTGTTGAAAAAGTATGTTGATGACTCTACTCATATGATTGATTGGAACTTGGTACAGGTGGAACCCGAAGGCGAGTTCCAAGTGGAACACCTTCATATTTTGGACCGGAGAGAAATAGCACTTCGGAACAGAGTCGTCACTCAGGTAAAGGTGCAATGGAAGCACTTTAGTCCTGAGGAAGTCACTTGGGAGTTGGAGGGAGATTTGCATAAATCTCATCCAATCCTGTTCCAAGAAAGAAATGAACACTGAGGAAAGTATTTTATTGAAGGGGGAAAGGATGTGATATCCCCCAAAATAAAGTAATTTTGAAATTTAAAAATTTGTTGGAAAATTATTCCGTTTTTAGTAAATTCGAATTTGGAATTTTTTTTCCATTTATGGAGATTTCAAATTTCGAATTTGATAATTGTAATTAATTATTATGACTGTTGGGAAAAGATCGGATTTGACCCAACTAACTATTTGACTATGACACTTGTATGGAAACATACTATTTTTATATTGATTGCAGGAGGACAAATGGAACAGCCATGTTAAAATCAGATGACCATGACTCCATGAGTGGGCAACATGTTGGAACTACCTCTGGGCTGATTATTATAGGTGGAAAACCAGAGATTTGTCCATTGACAGAGCTGCGAAAATTGCCAAGGGGGGGAAAGAAAGACCTAGGAAAAAGCATTTCTTTTTAAATGGCACATGTGAGGAGGCAGGACACTGCCTAGTATGCTGGGAGGAGGAACTACTGAATACTTGTTGATATGAACACTGATTCTGAGTGTGAGGCAAGGGAGAAGAATACTCATAGAGGAAGACATTGTTGAAGAGGATTTTTCCAAGTTTTCCCTCATGGATTCATGGTCAGGCTAGGGGTGATTTGGGTAAGCGTTGGCTTCCCTATTCTATGGTTGGGAGGAACGTGGTTGTTCCCTTTGTCTTCCCGTGGACTCAATTCAAATATGTTAAATCTTATACTTCTTTCTTTTGAATGATTTTGATTATCCGATATGATGCTCTGTTGGGTTAAGTTGAAATAATTTCCATGCAGGACATTTGTTTGTTGCATGGAGTTTATAATCAAAGACCAAAATTATGGAATGGGGCATTCTGAATTAGAATTCTAGGCAGAATGATATATGTAGAATAAACTTGAAAGATTGTGTATGTCTATTATGTGATTAAAATTTTTGGATAGAAGTATTTAAATACAAACAAACTTGCAGAAAGAACAGATCTACCTACAGGTGTATGTTTACCCCTGTAATTGAAATTCTGGACAGAACTATTTTGTATGAATGAGATAGGAAGGAAGGATTAGATCTAATTAAAGGCATATATTTACTTCTGTAGTTGAAATAGTAAGCAAATTTGTCTATGATTAAGTAGAAATCTGAGCAAGTCTGTACACATATTTTCCATAAATTTATATCTAGATATGCAATGAATATAGATACAGTTACAGTTAATACTGTGTGTAGTTTTTGTTAAATAAAGATTTAATGACCGCAATAGGAGTCCCACTTATACAAAAAGTTACTGTCATGATTTTTGAATAAACAAGTATGCCACTAGGAGATCGACTGCCTCTCGTATAAATAAACTTCTAAATCGAAAGGTCTAGAAAACCCTCCGTAAAATTTATTACAGTACCATATTAAACTGAATAGTTCATTGTTCCTTTATAATATAATATAGTAGTAGAATACTCCATAAGAATGAGAATTCGAGGACAATTACAATGAACATAAATCATAGGCTAATAGAACTTTTAATCCTTGCATTTCCTTTCGCACAAAATAAAAAGGACCCCCAACTGAAGGAATATACATTGTATGGAGTAAATTACAAAACCATTAACTATGAGCATTTGTGCGAAACTGTCAACTCAGTGATCGTGGTAGTGGACGGTTCAGAATTGGGCAAACACAACATAGCATAAATAACAAACGATTCACAAGCATGTATATATAGTGTTCTAGAATAAAAGACAAAATTGTAACATTACCAGGCCATTATATCTATTCATGTTGAGTGAAAAATGAATATCGTAATTCTTTTCAAAAGGGACACATTGATAATAAACATAGGAAAAGTCGAAAGGAAATAAAATGATATGGTTTAATAGATCTATTATGATTCGTTCCAACATTCAGAAAAATGATAGCCCTGGTAATCAAATTACAGGGTAGGGTGAGATCTAAATGGTGAATGATTAAATAGTAAGACTGAATGATTAAATGGTACATAAATTCTTGTATTATAATAATTGGATCCCAAAATTTTAGGCTACATTTGGAATATTTTTCCCCTTCCCAAGCCGATAGGAAGACTGAAGAAAAATTATACTATGGACTACATCTCAGTTGCAACATAGACAGTTCAAACTCCTGAAGGGCTATGGAAGGGAACTCGTATACCTTTCTACGTCGAGTACACAAATGAGCAACTAGAACCTTCGTGTAGACGAAAACCTGATGGAATCCACCATATATGATTATTAGAAAACTCTTATACGAAGAAAATGTAAGAAGAACACGAATAGAGTGATAATGTTTATAAACACATCCTACCAATGTTTTACTTAACTCCTGTTTCACGACACATGATCCTTTCCTTGTCGTTTTCCATCTGGATAGTCGTTCAGGGCCAAGGGTGAAGAAGACAATACTCACTGATGGGTACCCTTGCATCAAACAGGGCCCATGATTAATGATACATTTCAACTCTTAAAATGAATGATACAGTTGTAGTAAAAATCTTTACACAGTATTCACTAATAATAGAAATATAGTAATCAACCAATCTAAATCTCATTGTGTATGTGAATGGAAAGAATATGTATTTTTAGGTGGAATAGAGGTTAAGTCTCCCATTGAAACCAGGAGTAACCTAACTATTGAGTCTATTCTACCTGAACTCCTTTTTACACAGAATCGCTTAAGTCAACAAAGTAAATGCAGAGAATGCTCCGACCAAGATTTTGGTAATTAAATTTGGAATAAATACTTCCCTCAGACTCACGAATACTCGGATATGAACTCTGGCACATAAAAGAGAGTTTACAAAAACCCTAGATCCTAACCTAGATAGGTAGGGCTAACACTCCTTCTTGGTAAACAGAAGAGAATCGTGACAGCCTCAAAGAAAAGATCGTTGCTACAGTGTTAAGGAGGGCTCCAAATGTAATTTAAGGGAGTTATAAAAAAGGAGAATACCACAAGAAGAAAATGAGGGTCAACACAGAATGAAAAATTGACGCGGATGATTTTTCCAAAAAATTATACCTTCCTATTGAAGTAACCAGGTATTAACGTATTCAAGTTTAGAGAATAAGTTACCTGAAATGAAAGACATATCGTCTGCAACAGTATGGAGGCAAGCACCAGGGTAACAATCTTCACCTCTAAATCCCCTTGATACATAGAGCCTCTTCAAAAGAAAAGAAAGAACTCGGAAATGACAAACCCTGAACCCACTCAAACCTAAACGATGTCGTGTTGCCTCAAATTAATTGTGGAGAGTGTGGAGGATGGGTGAGCCATGTGACAACGGCAGGGTCGGCATGACACTTTGAGTGTAGAGCCAAGTGATTTCAGTATGACTAGTAGGACTGCCTTAATGATGGTTGTAGAGCGTTTACTACCGTGATAGGGAATTCTTTCCCACTTGAGAAATATCCCTTTCACACTCTGTGTGATATTATTAGGTAGTGGTTTGATCCTCATTGTCGTAGGTCCACCGGTGACACCACATCGAGCTTTCAATTTGATCAGTATTTGATTTATGAGCCATTAAATGACCAGGACTTGGAGGCTTACAACAGTCACTGGTCCTTAACCCGACCCTTGGCTATGTTGGTAGGAACCAAATAAATTTCCCTAGGAGTAAAGTTTCAAGAAAACTTGTGCGTGAGTATGGAGACCTTATAAAAAATAGGTGAGTGGAGTATGGATCATAAAGTTTACATTATTCACTTAGTCCCTACGCATAAAGGTTTCATTTTTTGCTAAAGCCTTGGGGTTTTCCATTATAACCTTCCCACTTAAGGTAAGACACGATGATATACTTCGAACATCATGTGGTAAGGAGAATTTAGGAGTTATATAGTAAAATTTTATGATAAAGTTCTATAACAAAGTTTTATAAAAGAATTATTATCACTAAGGGATCTCTTTTCTGCCAAGTAAATTGTGTAAAGAAAAGTTTTTTTTTATGGTACTATGAGGTTCATTACAACAACACACTACCTGAAACAATCAACAGGGCTAGATGGCTGGGCAGAAATAGTCGTTGCTCATCCTCCTCACACAGAAAGGCAGGGCATTATGATCTATAGGTCTATTAACACCGAGGTGACGACCGACGATCCGACTCCTGGTCGACTGCCCAGGCGAGGAATGATGAGCTAGGGACGAAGCTGAAGAAAGACAAAAACTCATCATAAATCAATAAAACCATAGGACAGTCACAACAGTCAGGGATCAAAGCTAAGGAAATTAATCAATAGCTAGATTGAGGCTATGATCTAAAAATGAAGAAGAATTGTATTCTTGAAAATATTTGCAAGTTAAATTTTATGTGTTAAAAGCAAATGGATCAAATTTGCAACACATTATTAATAAGATTTACTCATTCAAGATGCATATAAATAACAACATAATCAATGAACAGAAAACACATAACACAACAAATGATAAAGGAGTTCACCCCTCTCTTGGGCTACATCTCCTGGTCCAGCTTCCAATGGATAATTTATATTATTTGCTCAAAGTTCTCAAAAATATTCTTTACAATTCTCAAAATGCCAAATGGACTGCTTCAATGGCTTCAGAACATCCAAAAACCCCTAGCTGGGTTTTTTCGGCACCTCGTTTGGCCAAAAAACGAAGAAGATAGGCTTCCTTGAAGTCTCCCCTTCAAGCTTGATGTCTCTGCATCTACAAAACGCACCCTTGTACATTCAAACTAGCACACACGCCATTTAAAGCGTAAAAACCCAGCACCTAACGCAACCGTGCCAATGGTGCAAATTGTAGGACGGTTATGGGCGCGCCAACCCCTAACCGCCAAACTCATGGACACATGGGTCCATGTGACCTCGCACAAAATACAAAAGGGCTAACATTTAAACTCAACTTCCCCACGCGCTTCGTGGCAAGGTCACATGTCATGGGTTATGTGACCAGAGGCTTAAACATTGGCAATACGTAAACCCACGTGCGTTTGAACTGTGGTCATATGTGAAACCGGGGGCTGGATCCATTTGTAATACAAACTCCCACGCAAAAGATAGTCCAACAGTCATATGTGTAAAGAAATAGAACCACGGGTCGGGGCTAAGCCCCGGCCTGACCCCCCGCCATATGAAACCTTACACCAATTCAAATATATTTTAACACATATAGTTAACAAGGAACAATGTGTGGTCCGTTGGTAGGGAGGACTTTGCAAAGGCTTGACCTGTGGGGAGGTCCGGGGTTCGAATCCCACGGACTCCACATAGTTTTGAACCAATAACCAATACAATGGTGCCACGTGGCAGCCCATGACTGGGCCACATGGAACCGTACCATTCATCCAATAAATGCCATGTGTCACATTCCGATTCGACCACATATACCAATAAATGATTGCCACATCACCAGATACCCTATCAGTGTACATCATGCCACTTCGCTTGTACGGCCTCTACCACGTCAGCCTGTACGGACTACACAGTGAGCGTTCTTTTTTTTACTTGTTTGACCATTCGAACAGATCGCGATATCTCTCGCTCCCGACGTCCGTTTGAACCCAAACGAGTTGCATTGGATTCGTGACAATGAGGGTTATGCTCCTGTTCTTTTTGAAGTGATTCCGAGCACTTTGAATTTTTGAGCAAAATTTGATCCCCTGATTAGGCTATGGGGGAGATTCGGTTATCAATTAAAATGCTAATTCAATCGTTTTCCTTACCCAATTAAAAATACAGAACTAAAAGTGTAAGTTTACTAACAAACTACCATGCAGAAATAAGGAAGTGTACCATAGCCAAAGTCATTTGCTCTGAGTTGTTGTTGTTACACATTATTTTCGTCATCCCTATGACCGTTAATGATGTAAACCTATCTATTGCTTTCAGAGGGGTCAGTGGTCTGAGTTCCTGAAGAGAGAAGGGAGAAAAACTTTTCCTGAGAAAAGAAGTTGCATTTTCCTTTGTAAAAGCCCTGTAAAAAAGGAAGTTCACAGGTTGCTATATAGGCAGGATGCGAGAATGCCTGATTCTTGTAGGTTGAACCATAGCTAGGGTGTGAGATGTTCGTAGGTTTCTCTATAGGCAGGGTGCGAGAATGCCTACATGTGGGAAAAACAAGCGTTTTCTCGAATCTTCTAGAAGGAGAAACTTTTATTGTGAGGTGGCATCCGAATGGTTTGGATCTTACTCGCTTTCATGATTTAGTGGGATCATCCTAACCTCCTCACCTTATCCTCTTCAACTTATAAAAGGAGAGGAGCTCTCATGGAGAAAGTTAGC
>JASDQU010736194.1:42356-53879 GCA_032191745.1 Picea mariana
AGTTTAATGAATTATTAAAATAGATTTATGGACACTTTATTATAATATTATTATTATTGGTAGTTGAAACAATTAATGGGAGGGATAAGGTGGTTGAGGAATTAATGGGGGTAAGGCGGTTGGGGAAATGGATTCGAGGGATGAAGATAAGGGAGAAGGGAGAACTTGGGGGAGGCATCTTTGGTTTGGGGATATTTTTGGTTTATGACAAGGTAAGAAATTGGGAGAGAAAGAAGGAGGAGGGCAGGAAACAATTTTGGTTGCAACAGTTTTGCTTACAGTTTGCTTGAGGACTCTTACAGGGGCACATTGTTGCTGAGAATTTTGGGCTCGGGGGCTAAGAAACCGTAAGGATTCCTAGAGCTAGGGAGTCGGAGAGAATGTTCCTAGTTGGCTGGGAGGTTACTCAGTTTGGGCAGGATCCATCAGCTTCAGGTTCAACATCATCAACATCATCATCAGCTTTAGGTTCATCATACCCTATGTGTTCCCTTATACTGTTGTTCATTATGCTCATTACTCTGCTGTTCATTATGCTCATTATGCTGTTCATTATTATACTGCTGAACATTATTATTATGCTGGAACAATAAATAAAGAAGTAAATTAGAAATAATTTCCGTATTTATATTTATTTTTATGAGGCTCTTTATGCTTAGGCCTTACAAAATTGACATCAATATAAAGAGCAATCGACTACAATACATATTTCAAAAATTGTAGTTTGCCTGCTCTAGAGAGAACCACTTCCCTTTGTGTTTCATAATTTTGGTGGAGAATCCATTAATCAGATCTTGTCAAAGGTTTTTCTTAGATTGACACTGAAGTAGAAGGATATCAACGTATGTACTTGGTAACTGATTTTTCTCAGAAGCCTAGGACATTGCGTATGTGGAGCTGTTTCTTGAGGCTGACATTAAATATGTAAATCTTTGATCTCTGTTCATTGATTTTCTCTCCTATCGCTCTTTCAAAACTAGAGAATATCTTTTTAAAAACTAGAGCCCTATATAGGCTTCCCATAATTCTCCTTGCTCTTTTGGTGGAGAATCCATCAATCTAATCTTGTCAACTGGATTTCCTTAGATTGACCCTAAAATAGAAGGATTTCAACGTATATTCCTGGTAACAGACCTTGCTTAGAAGCCTAGGACATTGAATATGCAGAGTGGTCGCTTGAGGCTGACATTAAAGACGTAAATCTTTGATCTCTCTTCATTTTAAAAATTACAACTCTATAGGCTTCCCATAAAGAAAGGCATCATCCAGAAATTGTAAACGAGATACAACTGTTACAACCCTTTAATTTATAATTTATATTTTGCCACTGCTAAAGTTTTACCAAGAGATTCAACGAGGATTATGAATAAATAATAGGAGAGAAGATCACCTTGGGATAGACCTACCGCATTGAAGAACCCTATTGGTGGGCCGTTGAATAAAACCAAAAAATTTAGATTTGAGTAAGAGCTTCAGGTTCAATTCCTCCACTCACTACAAAAACCAAATCTCTGTAGAACTTATCCATGAATGTCCTAATGACTCTGTTAGATGCCCTCCACTCACTACAAAAACCAAATCTCTGTAGAACTTATCCAAGAATGTTTTGATGACTCTGTCAAATGCCTTTGCTATATCCGGCTTTATTAGCATTCCTTTTTATTTGTTGATAGGGATTGGATCATTTTGTAAGCAATCAATATTTCATCTAGTATTTTCTTTCCCTTGACAAATCCTCCTTGGTCCTCCAAAATTAACCTGGGAAGGAGGGGTCTAATTCAATCAACTATCACTTTTACAATGATCTTATATGTAATGGTGCATAATGAGAATGGCCTAAAGGTATCCAAGGAGAGGGCTTCATTTCTTTTTGCAATAAGAGCAATTAATGTAGTGTTCATTTATTTTAAGAATTGAATTTCTCTGTCGTGATTCTTCATCGCTGCCACAACCCTTACTATTTTCCAATATTCAACAGAAATGAGCAATTAATGTAGTGTTCATTTATTTAAGAATTGAATTTCTCTGTCGTGATTCTTCATTGTTGCCACAACCTTTACTATTTTCCAATATTTATTGAAAATTTCTGATGAGAATCCACATGGACCCGGGGGATTTGTCTTTTTCCCTTTTCTGAAATTGGTTCCATAAGTTTGTTGTTGCCCTCCTTCTTAGGAAGGGTACAGATGTTTGCCAAAGGGGCTACTAGTTATTCTTTATCAATATCGTCGGGTATGGATGTTTGCCAGAAGGGCAACTTCTTCTTTTTTATTAATATCCTCTTCTGCAGGAAGGTTCTAAAAGAAAGAGGCGATCTCTCTTCTAATTTCATTCTGATCCTATGACCATCGGCTAACACAAGTCTCTTGATTATGACTTCTCTTTTCCCTATCATGGACTGATGAAATATATTCGTGTTCCTATACCTTTCGTTGAGCCATTTTTCCATTGATATCTTTGAGAAAATTGCCACCTATCTTGAGTAGATAAAGACTAGGCTTCCAAATGAAGAAACTAAGGGCGAGGGATCTCTTGCTACCATTGGATCCAAAATCTTATGTTTCAAGATCTTGCTTATGTAGCTCTCTGATCGTGGTGTGGAGTGTTGGGGAGCTCCTTNTGTTGCCCTCCTTCTTAGGAAGGGTACAGATGTTTGCCAAAGGGGCTACTAGTTCTTCTTTATCAATATCGTCGGGTATGGATGTTTGCCAAAAGGGCAACTTCTTCTTTTTTATTAATATCCTCTTCTGCAGGAAGGTTCTAAAAGAAAGAGGCGATCTCTCTTCTAATTTCATTCCGATCCTATGACCATCGGCTAACACAAGTCTCTTGATTATGACTTCTCTTTTCCCTATCATGGACTGATGAAATATATTCGTGTTCCTATACCTTTCGTTGAGCCATTTTTCCATTGATATCTTTGAGAAAATTGCCACCTATGTTGAGTAGATAAAGACTAGGCTTCCAAATGAAGAAACTAAGGGCGAGGGATCTCTTGCTACCATTGGATCCAAAATCTTATGTTTCAAGATCTTGCTTATGTAGCTCTCTGATCGTGGTGTGGAGTGTTGGGGAGCTCGTTCTTGTTTTCAAAGGGCATGGTGGCTGCTTTGATGAATCAAGCTTTGTCGAAGGTTTCTTGGGGGAAGTATGTGGTGCTTTGGTTTGGGGTTTTTTGTAATTCCTTCCTAAGAATTCCACCCTTTCTTAGTCTCTTGTAAAGGCTGGGAGAAATACTTTTTTCCATCTGAAGGTTCATTAGAGTTTTCCATAAATTCTTCTCATTAGGCTTGGGAGAACAAAGTACCGAGTGTTAATAATGTCCTACTTGAGCAAATTTGAGACCTTGCCTTTGTTGAACTTATGCTTATATTGAGGGGGATGAATCAATGTAAGATACTTTTTATATTAAATGAACATTCATCAATCATTCATTAACTTTAAAACAATAAATGCATGTAAACTCAAATCACAATACACATAGTTTAATTTTAAAACCATTGTGGGAGAAAACCACAAAAACTCATATTTACAATTGTATGTAGGGACCAACCTATTGTTACAAAGCTTGTAGGCACCAACCTACTAGAGACATCGATCTCTTCAGTTGAGCACCATCTCAATAAGATATTGTGTAGGCACCAACCTATTGGAGATGCAAATCTCCTTAGTTGAGCACGTACTTAGTAAGCCTTGTATAGGTACCAATCTAAGATTTTCATACACAATATTTTTGACTTCACCTGTATGCTTCATACTTATTGTATTTCACAACATCATCATACCCTTAACTTTCATACTCCAACGCCTCTCCTTGCTTCATACCACAAATATAGCTTCAAACCCTAGTAAGATTTAACCTTCATGCCCTAACAAATCTCATAGCATCATTCCCTGAATATAATTCTAGTGTGCAGCATCACAACCTTAAAACAATGCACTTCGCAATATCATAGACCTTAGTCTTTCATAGCGCACCCTTGAAACTCCAAAAAAAATCCTCTTGCACACCTTTAGATCCCAATAATACTCCCGAGTTCCTCTTGCGCACCTCATATCTCTTCCACACACTTGTACTTGCTATTTTTGTTTGGATATTCTTCAAGTGTGCACATCTATCTTGCATTTATAATGTTTTTGCGTTCACTTATGGGGCCTATTATTGCAGGATTTATTCTTGTGCAAAGTCCCACCACAAGTCCCCAAATCTTGCATAACAATGGAAGATCCTCCCACTGCCACCTTAGTAAGAACTTCCCTCATTTTAGTGATGGAAGAAATCCACCACAAGGGAGACTTCCCTGGTGACCTCAAGGCATCCAAGTAGCAAGTAAAGTAGCCGAGCCTACTGCCCCCTCTCTTGATTACTAAAAGGTCAAGGTATGGAGGATTTCCTGGTGACCTCAAGGGATCCAAGTAGCAAGTAAAGTAGCCAAGCCTATTGACCCTTCTCTTGATCACCTAAAGGTCAAGGTAGTAGAAGAGGTATGGTGTTGTTTGAATACTTGCTTAGAACAATAACACTTTACAACATATAAATAGTTATTTCCAAGTCCAAATATGCAATTAATACCTCTTAAATATACTAGACAAGATAAGTTGCGATGACTGTTGTAAATTTGCAGCAATAAACAATGATATAACAACAATAAATGATTTGTAACAACAACAACAACAACTAATGCTCATAAATGCAACAATTGACCAAAAAAACTTAGCATACATCCACTAAAACATTATCCAATTGTTAGATTCAATTTCTGAATGACTTAGGCCACCTTTACAAGATTGTATGTAGCAAATTAGAGTGTTATTAGATGGCTGTAGCAAACTTTATTAACAACAAGAAGAAATTTAGTAAGTTTGCAGGTGTTAGTGTTAGTAAAGTTAGTAGAGAGCTTGAGAGAGTTGAAAGAAAGTTTGTTGATCAAATCACCATGAGAAAGCTTTAAAACCAACGCCTTTAAAGGGTTATGGAGTCTTATAATAAAAAATGCAACTAAGCTTGGGTGATGATCCAAACTCTAAGGTGCTAGTACATTAGGTTCTTAGGGTTTGAATGTTGAGGAGAAAGATTTCTAGGTTGCAAGCACATTTGGGCTCTAGAAACCGTTACTCCCTTCTTGTAGCTTCAACTAGGTCAAAATCAAAGGTCTAGAGCTAAAATCTTAAAGTGCTAGCACTTTAGGGTTTTAGGAGTCTAACCCTAGCAATGATTCTCTCACAAATTTTTGACAAAAATYACCTTATGAGAGGAAGAAACACTTATGTCCATTTTTTAGGGTTTCACCAAGCAAGAYGTCTAGCATGAAATAAGAAATTTACCATGAAACATTTAYAGCATAAGAATAAAATTGCAGAAAATTTACTTACTCCACCAAGATACCATGAGATAAAATCCTAATTGCATAAATTTCCATCCAAAATTAACAAAACCATCCACAAATTGACCTTCCAAGCATATCACATGAGTTCAAGAGAGCTAATAACCCTTAGAGGGCGAAAATTTCAGAAGTCTTTTCTCACAAAGGTGAGAAGTGTTGATCCAAAATGAAGATGAGGGTTGCCTTTTTATACGAGACAACCTCAACATAATTTGTCAACAACATAAAGTAAGTGGGGTCAACCCCTTAATTTGCCTCTAATAATACRCCAAAATATAAAAATACATAATAAAACCCTTAAAAAGGGTGACGTCATGTGCTAGAAGGATGACACCATGCTAGGAGAGGGTGATGTCTTGCCTTCAAAGGAAAAGGTTGGGCCTCCAAATCCCAAGTGGCATCCTCCTAGGGTGAAAGAGTGTGAAGTAAGGTGTCTCTTCAYCCAAAGCCATGTCAATCATCTCTGATACCCATCCATCCATCAAAACCCTAGCCAAAGGATGACGTCAAGGGATATAAGGGTGATGTCAGGGGCCTCCAAAGGCAATGCCCAAGGCTATGAGGGTTGCAACTGCATCTCCTAGTGATGTCTAAACACCTGCTATTGCAACATCCTCTATCCTCTGTGCACCAAATCCATGGAGTACTCTCCTTAGCTTGTGGGGCTTCCAACCCATTAGTGTGGTATACTGGCCAAAACTGCTCAAACCAGGGCCATCTATCCATCGTTCGAGGTTTTGAGAATGTGACAGCCACTGTCTAAGGGTGGTGAGTCATTGGATGACCCACTTCTCTCTATCACATGTGAAAAAGTTATGCAATAAAGACACAATGTCCTGGGTACAAGCCTGGGACGTCCCTCAAGAACCATGTCAAGGGCATCCAAAACAAACCAAAGTATAAAACATGGTTAGCCAAAGTTCATAAGAAACATTAGTCCTTAAGGCATACAAAGTAAGTTGCAACTTAAGACATAAGCCATGCAATATAATTCATCCCAATATCCCCTTCAAACATCACACTAGCCATGACCCCATGTGAGTTACCAAGTTTAAGTATGGGAGGGTTTTCATCCAACCCTGTTAGGTGTGCCACCTAGACAGGAAATAAAATAACTCAGGTAGAGGGATAGGTCCCGAGAGTGACAAAGGAAAGTAAAAATCCACCAAGAGTAAGTGTGAAAGTGATGGTTCAGGGGTTACTTCATGTCTTATGGTGTCATAAATCCATCTCTATGAGTGCCTTTGTGGATGGTGCACTTGCTCTTGTGTTACCCAATATTTGTGTGCCACCTTTTTCCAAACTCCTTTATTAGACATCTTTCTAATCTTTGTTTTTTATATTATTTATGTTAGTCCCCTTTAATAGGTTTTAAGCTTTAGCATCACTTTTTTGGGACCAAAGCGAGTACTAAATGAGTAGAGTTCAAATTGGACCAACTTTTGGTGGTCCTACTTTACTATGTTCACTTTCTTTTCTAACACCATTTTCTTATTCTTTTATAGCACCTGCGGAACAACCTCTAGGCCTTCAGCCCCTCTTCTCATGAGAGATTGGACCATAGCCAAAGTTTAGTATAACATGCGAGGATTCAAGGTGGAAAATGTCAAGTATGATCGAGAGCGGAACGTTACCCTTTGGAGCCCCCCAATATTGCCCCTTTTCCTTGGGCGGTGACAACACAAGACTAGGGCACATAAGTTGACCACAAAGGTGAAACAAGACAACTGACACAATTTCCCAAACTAGTGATCCATTATCCAACTTCAACCAAAGATCTTTATCCACATGCTCGACAACTTAAGCACAACACTCTACATGAAAGAAGGATTAACATACCTCATGGCGAAAATAGCTTACCATCTCCCATACTCTAGGTTGCTTGAATGTGACGAGCCTTGGTTGATCCAACTGGGAGGAAAATAAGAGGGGTTGCTAGGCTTCCATCTGTGGACATGCTGATCATCATCATCATGGTGTAGATCATGTTTTCTATTGTGTGCCTTGAGACACAATGTCCTCTAGTTACCCCTACGATGGGGGGTAACATTTGGCTCCAACATGGGGACACGTGCTCACCGTAGAGCGCATGAGAACCTCAACATATTTGGTCTTCCAAGTCCTGCAATCTTGCGACCACTTCAACCAACAAAGCACTTTAGAAGTATTTTCCGGTGGATGTGATGCACCAACTGCTAGTAATAATCCAAAAACATGCTTGAAAAGAAAAATTTCCTTAGCTACAAAATGATAAAGAAAATGCATTTTCGTAACATGTATTCATTATATGCAAACAATAATTCAACATGTATATGGAAGAAGATGCAACTACACTAGCATGATATGCATGATTCAACATATTTACAAATGTAATGCAAGATGCAAATGCCTAACCTAACTTTTCTAATGTTAGTTTAAGAAGTCAAGTCTCTTCCCCATGATGGGGTTTGGGAAGGGACCCACTAATTGGTAGTGGATGTCTCATTCCCTGCAAAGTGGATATGTAGTAGGAATCATTGACAGACTTATTCACAATCTTGTAGGGACCCAACAAAAGTTTCTCAAACTCCTTTCGTGTGTCAGGCTTCCCCATCCTTGTATCCACTTTAAGACCAAATCTCCTTGTTTGTAATCCCCTCTTTTAAGGTTAACTGTTTCTTGTAGTACCTGTTAGAATATAATGGACGTGCTCGTTTTACCATTGACAATATCACTATTGTCACCCAACCATAGGCCGAAGCCACCCTCCGAGCTCCTTAACCTTGATAGAGAATCACTCCGGAAGCAAACCCTAGGCTAGATAGCCAAACAAAGGGTAGCGCACCTTTCCCCAAGGATAGCGCACCAACAAGCGCTGATCAGATAGTCCAAACCCTAACCAAGAGATACTCCAAGCCAAACATGATCTGCTAGCTGTAGCAGCTGTAATGCCAGCTCTCCTCCAAACCTGCGCACAAAACTGGGCACTGCAGTGCGCACAAGTGTTGCTTTGCAATTCTGAGACTGCCTGCCAGAATGAAGACCGATCTCCTGTATTTATAGTAATTATGGCTAACTGCCTAGGCCGACTTCTCATTCTGGGTATTTGTCTATTTAGTATATATTATTTCTTCTGGCCGACTTCTTCTCTTGGAGGCTAATAACCTAATACAAGTTATCTTCTTGAGCCGACAAGTCTTCTTGGGTAATTAGCCAACTCATTAGGGTTTCTTCTTGATTCCTGGAATATCCTATTCTCGTCAGGTTTACACCTGGAGGTAAATACCTCCCACAGCTACCATGATATCAACAATACCCTGGTATATTGTCTTGAGGGAGGGGGGTGGGATTCTGTTGTAAGAACATCATCTTGGCTCGGTCTAATCAATAATTCTTTATGATATTTCTTCAATATTTTGATAGAGCCAATTTTCTTATCTTTATACTTATCTAATTGTTGCTGGTAATCTTCCTTCTTAGGCCATTCTATAGCATCAAAGTCTTCTTTTTGGGCGAAAGGAAGGTCATCTGGGCAAAAAAGTGGAAGGGATTTTTTGATTGCTTCAAGGATATCCTCAATATTTGGGTCAAGGTCAATCTCTTCAACATGATTCTTTGCCATGGTCAAGTTGGCTAGGTGAACATAAGTATCATCATCCACATATATAGTAGCATAGGTCAAATCCATCTGCAAAGTACCACCCAATGTTCCATCAAATTTTCTAGACAAGAGCATTTCCCACACTTTTGGGATGTCTATGACCACGATGACCATGAGGAAAACCATCTTGGGATATCGATTAAGGAAGATGTTTATGTTCTCTATCCCACCATGTGTGGGAATGGCCGTAGATTCAATCTCACATACATTTCTATAAGGCCTTGTGGTTTCCAAACCTAATTTCCTTATTACTTTCAAGGCATGATACTTGCACCCTCTCCCGAGTCAAGCATACAATGATTTAAGAGTTTGTTGTTTACTTGCAATGAGATGAAGAAAGGTGGGTGCTAGTCATACTGTGGTCTAAAATGATTAGTTTGCATCATTATAGGAGGGTCCACAGGTTCACCTTGTACCTTAAAGAACTTCTCAACTTTACTTTTCATTGAAGGAATCTTAATGATCTCTTTCAGAGGTACATGTACATTGATCTTTGCCAAGACATTGTCTATGTCAATATTCAATTCATTATCACCAGTCTTCGACAAAGTGGGACCAAGAGGAGGATTTCTTGTTGGTGGAGGAGGAGGTCCCTATTGAGAGGGCTTAGGGTCATTGGGTGGAGAAGTGGTGTACTTCTTCATCTTGTGTATACTTGTAATTCCTTCTTTATAAGTCTCTCCCTTGATTCCTCATCTATCTTTTTTATGATTTCCATCCTAGCCCTCTTGGTTACTTCCCTTTTTCCTTCCTCACGTTGTTCATGTGTGATATTGAGGCACACTTGAAGAGGTACAACAAAGATATGATTTATGGTATCAAAGACATTTATGTGATCAGGTTCACTATTATTCATTGGGCATTCATGTTCCCAATGTGCATCCCCACAAGGTAAGAACAAAGGAGTCTCATCTACAATGTTTGAGGGGGATAGAGTGTTGGGAACCTTTTGTTCATTAGGAGCTCGAGGTCTTCATGCTTGGCTAGGATTTTGAGGATGTCCCCTAAAATGAGGCTCCAGGACTTGTTGTTCTGCCCTTTCCAAATTAGTGATCATGTTCATCATCAAGGTCTGGTTCTTGGCGAGGTCATTTATAACCTCTTCAATTCGTGACCATGGAGTGCTAACATATTTAGTGGGCTCAACATTGTGTACTATCCTTGGTTTGGTATCGACCTTTTCTCTCCAGGCATAGAAAGGTTCTACCTTGCATGATGAAATATTAGCTTCAATTTTTGCAGCGATTTCTTGGGCTTCTTGAATGGTTGTTGGACCTTTGTCCTTGAACAGATACCCAAAGTGCTYGAGAAAAGCCTTGATGTAGAGGAAGAGAAGGTTATATTTTCCAGGGTGATGGTTGCTAGGGATTTCTTGAAGCAACTTCTCAAATTTAGCATCAAATTCCTTAACAATTTCATTTTCCAATTTCTTTTATTTCAGTAAGTCGCATCAACAACAAACTTGGATCCTCTTYAGTACTCCACATTTKAAGAAAGTTTTCTTCAAGTTGATCTAGAGTCTTGATAMTCTTGTCAGGGAGACTTTTGTACCACCTCCTAGCAGCRTCGGTAAGAGTAGCTGAGAAAAGTCTTATCACTAAATCCTCAACACCATCACTCACAGGGTTAAGTTGGAAGAAGGCCCAAAAGTTACTCATATTCTCTTCAACAATAATCACATCATTACTAGAAAATTTGGGCAACCAATTTTCATACTTAGGAGGCATCTTCCTAGGGTATCCTGGGATAACAAACATGTCCAAAGGCTTGCATATATTTGATGCCCATTACTTTTGAGCCATTGTGGGCAAAGGAAGGTTTCCACCGAACAAAGAATTTACTACAGGTGAGTTGTGAGGAACCCTTATTTTGTAGGCCTTAGGAGGGTTATAAAACCTCCTTGAACTTTGTGGATTCGCTAGAGGATCACCCCTAGATCATCAAAGGGAGGTGAGGGAATTACCCTTAGTGGAGTCGCCAGGTAAACTTGTAAGATAAGGGCTTCGATAAAACGATTACCAAAGATGTGTCATTGAGGATAATGACTTAATCCTCCCTGACAACGATGCCAAAATGTTATCACAAGATTTGTACTTGTGCAAAGCCCCACCACAAGTCCCTAAATCTTGTGTAACAATGGAATATCCTACCACTGCCATTTTTGTACGAACTTCCTTCATTTTAGTGATGGAAGAGATCCACCACAAGGGAGGCTTACTTAGTGACCTAAAGGGATCAATATAACGATTAATGTAGCCAAGCCTACCGCCCCCTCTTTTGATCACCAAAATATTTTTCAAGGTCAAGGTGGTAGAAGAGGTATGAAGTTGTTTGAATACCTTCCCAAAACAATAAAACTTTATAACATATAAATGGTTATTTTCAAGTCCAAACATGCAATTAATACCTCTTAAAGAAACTAGACAAGATAAGTTGCAATCGTTGTTGCAAATTTACAACAATAAACAATGATATAACAACAATAAATAATTTACAACA
>JASDQU010736194.1:141454-176140 GCA_032191745.1 Picea mariana
CATGGGATGCATTTTCACTTTCAGGTGTCTTCTCTGTTACGAAATTTTTCAATACTTCCATGACATCCCCTTTTAAACCATCCATCTTAGTATCCACCATAGCTTCCATTGAATCCATCTTCTTTTGTAGTTCATTTATGTCCCTACGCATTTCTTCACCTTCATCAAGAGTCCAAGTAGGATTTTCTGGAGGCTTATTTGGTGTAGAAGTTCCCTTTTTTGGTGGCATGTTGGCCAAGTATCACTTTTGATCCTTGATTTTGAGGTGGTTCTGCTAGACAATATTTCTTCTATTGTCTCTCCCAAGTTTCGGCCCTTTTGGGTATGAAAATTTATTTTATGTAGTTCTCTGATATTTCTTCTCTGCAATGCTACAGGTTTGATCAAAATTGGATGTTCCAAGTGGCATTTATGGTAACTTCCCCACAACTTGCTGATTTTTTTCCTTTCCGGGAGATCTCACTTGTATAGCGTGCCCCGCACAAAATGATTGATATAAAATTCTAAAAATCACACCAGAAATACTACATTCTGTCCATGATCCAATGAAACTAGTCCCACTCAATTTGGATACTCTATGAAGAAGTTATGATTGTTTTACCTCGAACACCTTCTTGAGACTAGTCAGTAGGACTAGTCAGATACCCTAGCTTACACAGGGTGTATCTACAAATTTATGATGAACCAGAAGCTGAAACTTTTACCACAACTACCATACTAATTTATGTAAATAGCCTCTAGATTTTAGGGTCTGAAACACTACAGAAAAGTTTTTATAGCAAAACTTCCGCAATGACTCAGTTCAATATGATTCCAGAACCCTATCTTGTACAGGCTGTATCTCCGAAAGTATAAGGCCTCAGGAGCTGAATTTTTAACCCAACGTACCTTGATCCGTCTACTAAATATCCTCCAAGAAGTTCCTTTTGAAACATTGTAGAAAACAATTATAGCGAAAATTCCAAGGTGTCTTTGATGTAGCAGCGAAACCCCAAGACCTTGAGCTCTGATACCATATGTTAAGAACCAAATATCAATATAGCATAGAAAAACCTCAAAACAAGTACACAATGCCTTGAAAAAGAGATAATTTCAGATAGAAGCCTCTTTGAGGGGGCAACCTCCTTTTACCCCACTTAAATGTTCAACTACAAGATGATTCAAAATGAAAATGTCTCCTTGGTATATATAGGAGACTAGGAGGTATAATTACAACTAATCGACTAAGGACGACATAAATAAAATAACATTAATAATATAATATGCCCCAATTAATGGGTAATAATCCAGTATTAGGGCTTAACATGGTTACTTGGCTAAGGGCCCATGCGATATGAGAGAATCCCAACATGAACCTACGATAGAAATTGGCGAGGCCCAAGAAGCTATGAAGTTCAGTGAGTGTGGTTGGGGCTGGCCAGTCACGTATGATCTAGATCTTGGCTAGATCCACATGCACATAATGTTGATCAATGATGTAGCCTAAGTAATGGACCCTGCCCATGTCGAAGGAGAATTTTTCTAAGTTTTCATATAGTTTGTGCTGTTGCAGGGTGTGAAAAACTTGCTGAATATGATGAAAGTGTTCAGCCCAAGTCTTGCTATAGATGAGGATGTCATCTAGATACACCACTAAAAAATTATTGGTGAAAGGTTGTAGGATATCAACCATCATCCTCATAAAAGTTGTTGGAGCATTTTTCAAGACAAAGGGCTTGACCAACCATTCAAAAAGACCTTGTTTTGAATTGAAGGTGGTATTACATACATCTGTATGTTCTATTGGGACCCAGTGGTAGCCAGAACTCATATCAATCTTACTAAAGTATTTTTCCCCCGTGAGCTGATCAAGGAGTTCGTCAATTCGGGGAATCGGGTACCGTTTTCAAACTGTGATTTTATTCAGGGCCTGGTAATCAATGCAGAGTCTACAGGTCCCATTTTTCTTCTGCACCAACACAATTGGGCTCCCACAAGGTGATGAGCTAGGACAGATGTGCTCCTTGTGAAGCAGTTCTTAGATCTACCTCTTGATCTCCTCGTTTTCTAATAGAGAGTGGCGATAGATTGGCCCATTGGGTAGCGGTGTGCCTGGGGTCAGATCGATGGGATGCTTGAACTAGCAGTGCAGAGGTACCCCGGTAGGAGAGGAGAAGATATCTGAGTATTCTTCCATGACCTTATCCACTTTCTTCTGTTGTGTGGAGAGATTGGTTGTGGAGGCCCTCGATGTGGCTGCGATATTTCGCTCACTCTGAGAAAGAATCATGAAGAAGACAAATTTCCTAGTTTGAGAGATGACCTTCCTGCATTCCTTGGCAAAGATCAAGGAAATAACACTAGGAGGGACTACCTTGGGTATCCTATACAATTTTTTGTTCAAATTAAAAATAACACTACGAGGCCTAGACTCATATACAACATTACATTTCCATAAATAAGGTTGGCCCAAAACAACATTACAAACTTCGAGAGGAGAAACATCACACAATACCTCGTGTTTGAAGGGCTTGATGTCATATGACAATCGACACTGTTGGTTGACACAGAGATCGCTTCCTTAGCAGAGCCATCCAACGGTGTAGGGTTGTGGGTGCGACATTGTCGGCAAGGCCAACTACTTGATGACCTCTGCTGAGCTGAGGTTATTCTGGCTACCGCTATCAACGATGAAGTGCAGTGGGGTGCCTTTTACCCACATCTATGAATGGAAGAGGTGCTCTCCTTCTTCTGGCTCGTCTAGTTCACCAAGCTGGAGCTTGGTGGTAGCAATGGTGGCACTGGGTTCCACGTCAATGATCTGTCTTCCCCTTTCTGGTTTTGACTTAGAGTAAGAACCCGCATCTGATTCAGAATCTTTCACTTCGACCACCAATGATTGCTTTGAGTGGCAGGCAATAGTGTTATGCTAAGGGCTCTTATGGAAGTTTCACCACTTCACGGTATCTTTATTTGTATTTCCAGTCTGGTGTCCTTATTTGCTTGCAACTTGGAATGGTCTTCCTAATATTGTCCATATTTTCTCTGTCCTTTGTTCTGTGGGTTGGGGCCACCCTTTTCTGGCTTTTGCTGTGAGGGGTTCCCAGGCCCAAATTGACGCATCTTTTGTTTGAGCTTCTGCTCAATTTTGACGACATATCGATAGGCCGCACCCAAGGATGGGATGTACAAAAATTCCATTTTGGTTTGGATGTATCTATGAAGATAACTGCGATTCTTGAGAACCAGATGTTGCTCTGAATCTTTGATACCCAACTTGGTGCACAAGGTATGGAAGATATTTGTGAACTCTGGCACTGCTTGGTCTCTTTCTTGCCGCAGTGTGGTCCATTTGGTATACAGGTCGTCATAACTTCCGACAAGGTATTATTGTTCCTTAATAGAATCCCTGAAGGATTCCCAGGTGGCTGTGACTGTAAATAATGAGGGTTCCTCTATTTCCTTTTGCTCACAGAAAGTTTCCCAGTAATATTTGACATGGGGAACAGATTTGAGGAGCACAAAAGTAATATTTTCTCTATTCGAAAAGTTATGGACAAAAAAATACCCTTCTAGTAGATTCAACCACTTGTCTACAACATCTGCGTCTATCTGAACTTCAAATATAGGAATATCGAAGTTGATTTGTACCTTGAAGGGGGCGGTGCCTCTGGTCGAGGAAGATGTGTCGCCTATTGGTAGCTACCGAAGGATTTGCGCGAAACTATCCATCATCTTGTTCCTCTGTTGCATGAGGGCTTCCTCAAGTAACATTTTGAAAGGATCTCCTATCCCATCATCTTTTTTTTCTCCTTCCATGAGAGGTTTCTTGGGTGTGCGAGAGATTTTGTCCTCAAGAGAAACATGCTCGAGACCCAATTTTTTGTACCCTGACCTTGTTCAGGACATGCATTAAGACTACAAGCTACAGACCACTCTGATACCACTGATCCATATTTTATGAGAAGAATGAAATGAATACAGCTTATTAAAATATGCTTAACACAGAATAACATATATACAGTAAAACAGGTTTTCTATTCAATAAGGAAATAAGATGAAACTGTAAAATGCAGCGGAAAACAAGTTGCTAGAATGGTGGTGGCTTATCTCTGAGAAGAGATGTGACAACTGCACTCATTCACAAAAATATGGTTATTATGAGGCTCTGAAGGCCTTTTTACAATAAATAGGAATTTCAAAAGCCCTAGACATCCAAAAACCTAACCCTAGAAGATGAAGCGCCAAAAGTCATGTGTGCCCCGTTTGGGTAAGTTAGTACATCGACTTCTCAGGGTCGTAACTTTTGAATATGATCTCTGTTTTAGGTGCACGATATCTCATTGGAAAGGTCTAATCGAGAAGAAATTCGATTAGGGCCTCAAAATTTCCCCAAAAGTTTGGAACCTGAAAAACTACCGAAAAACTGCCAAGGTGGAAAACCGTTTTTTGAGCCAGTGGAATAGGTGGGTGGCCACCAATACCCACCTAGATCAATAAGTATAGATAAAAATATGAAACAAAATAAAAACACTATCAAGAAAACAAAGAAAAAAACCCATAAACAGACACACCAACGAGAAAGATCCCCAGTATGGTTGCTAGTTTTTCTTTCGAGGAAAATTCCCTATAGTAGTGGGCTATACTGCAGCGTAGAAATGACCATACATAAACAAATTCCCAAAAATAACATGCAACAAAGATACAATAACTGATTTCAAAATAAATAACTAACTATGGAGAAGAAGGGAAATATGGACTCACTCAAAGTCCTATGGAGTCACCAATTCTATTGAAGGGAAACTTCACCTATGGATAAGAAAATCCCCTCATTATGCGAGTGTGATTCGATGGAAAATGGGAGGATAGACAACATACCTCTTTTTCCTAGGATTAATCATGCACTTTCATAAGAAAATGAGAGATGGAAAAAGAAACATACCTTAATATTGATGGTTCTCCAACATATCCAATTATCCTTTCTAGATCCCACTCCAATGATGTTTCTTTGTTGGATTACCTTCATAACAACCAGACAAGAAAAACCTTTCTCATACCTTTACAAGATAGCAAATGAAATCTTGCATGCATTAAGTCCTAATCTAGTAACTCAATCTTACTTAGATCAACACAATCACATTTAAGATAGAAGATGGATCAATGAACATAAAGATTTTTTTTTGGGGGGGGAATAATGTAGATCTGTATTTATCAAATGAAAGTTACAACAAATATTATTTACCTTGAGATATGTTTTTGTGCTCCAAGATCCAAGAACCAAAGTCCTTATCCTTAGCCAAAAGCTCATGTTTGTTGAAAAAGCATAATCCATAATCGTATCATGGTAAGATAACCAACATGGCTCTCACTTAGGTCCTAATCACACTAGTGTTGATGCCCAACACTCAAACAATTGTGGGAAACTATAGACCAAGAATTATTACTCCAATTCATTAGAATAAGGATTCTTTCCTAGACTCTTGCTCTAGCCTCTTCCCTTAGCTTTGGATATTTCTTATAGATTCTTGAAAAGCTAAGAATAGACTTCATGGCATGTGAGTTGGGTCAATACAAGTCATGCACAAGTTCCATGCACAATTATTCTCTTATGCCAACCCAGTGTTGATGATTACAGCTACGTGAGACATCCTCCAAGACATAGACCTGAGAGAGAGCCCTTGAGTTGGGTGTGTGGTTCCTATCTGAGACATAACTGGAACATTGTGCTGGCCTCCTCCTTACAGAGAGTTGATATGAACTCCAAATGATTCTCCTGTGTAACACAGTGAGAAATAAGATCTGTTGAGTTGGACATGCTTGTGGTTGAGCACATGTGAAAGTGTGAAATCCCAAGAGCTGGGTGCATTGTTCTGAGACAGAGATGAAATGATGTATTAGCCTCCTCTGAGCAGAGAGTTGAGATGATGAAATCTAGTTGACCCTCCTGTGTAATGCAGTGAGAAATAAGATCTGTTGAGTTGGACGTGCATGTGGATGAGCACATGTGAACGTGATCCTAATGGTTGAGCACTAGTGAGTGTGGTTCTCCTGTGAGACGCAGTGAGATAGAGAGACATCCATGTGGTTGAGAATAGATGGATGTGACCCTAGTGGATGAGCACTAGTGGGTGTATGACATTCCTTGTTATATTTTTCAAGATTCAGACTTACTTGTAACCCTATTTGTTATGTAAAGGGTATAGGTCGGCCCCACCTTAATGTAAAAGATAATTAATATGGTAATTTTTAATTATATTTTGATTTATTGAGATCAACACTATTGTTCCAATAGACACATCATTTGATGTGACAAGTGTTATATAAATAAAGGTGAATCCTCATTGAGGAAACACACTTATCATTGTGTCATCTCATGATTTCAGAAGTTGTGGTCTGAAATTATGAGAATTACATCACCCTCTTGTGTGATAGGTTTGGTGATGTTGTGGGAGGTATTTCTCTTGAAGAATATAACAAAGGATTGGTTGGGTTTTCTTCCCTTGTTGAGAATGGTTTCCTAGGATACTTCTTGTGTTCTTATGCATGGTTATTCTTCTTGTGATCTTGGTTTACTACAGTAGTTATGGTTCAAGTAAAAGTTAAACATAAAATTTAAAGAGAATGCATGAGCCACAACTCATTGAAAATTCAACATGGTTTCAGAACAACCTTGAAGAATACCATTGCACATTAAATTTGAAGGTAAGGTCTACCAAAAATTTGTTGTAGGTGTGAAGAGAAGAGGGTTGGACCCCTCCTTGAAAATTTATGTGGTAAAATTATTTAGAGTTGGTCGCAGGCCTACTAGCTTAGGCCAAACCCTGGTTAAAGGAGACCGCAGCAAAGGACAAACCCTTTAACAATAGCCAAGGTGTATGGGAGAAGAGGTTGGAGCCTAGGAGGAGGGCCGACTATCCAAACAAGGTGTTCACGTGCCTGTAAAGGTTGCCGCAGAAAATATGACAACAACCTTAAAACCCTTGCCACTGTAATGAGAAAAAGGGCAGACCCTTTTGAAGTGAATATTGAGGTTTCCACAAGTCTTGTGTAAGGATTACCTCAAGCCGAGGGTTGTGGGAAAAGGAGTGTGCTAAGAGAGGAGGGTTTAAAAGGACAAAAGAATACCCTAACACTCAACCATTGTTCATCATCAAAGTCGACCAAAATTCAACAAACTTTGTCAATCATTAGGACAGTTTTTGAAGCAGAGATAAGGGTTGTTTTAGGGCCTGCTATCAGGCTCAAATTCAACAAGATATGAAACTGTGATGAAGGGAAAAATTGAAGAAGTTATAAGGGTAAATTGAAGGGAAGTAAAAGGGATAACGTTGGCTACATTCAATGTTCCTAGGATTTGATCATGGAGAGTCTCAAAATAAAAAAATGTTATATAGGTTTATGGATCGCCCAAAGCATGATGCAGGTCCAGAAACATGTATAACTTATGGTGATAACAACAAGCTCGGTCCAGTCACTAAATCAGGCAATGACAAGTCTGATACATCTGAAAATCTTCTAGACATTTGAGACATATGTCATACATATTTTAGATTTCCCTGTATTGGCACACATATCAGATATATGTCACAATTTCATCAGAAGAATTGGTTGATATTGTTTTCTAATCATTTTGTTCGCAACCTATGATAGTAACTACAGTTTCTCAAATAAATTTACATTGGGAAAACATCACTGACGCTGAAAACGTTTTGAGTGGCAACAGGAGCTACAAAGGATAGTTGCAACAATGTGTTTGGAATTTTGTTGAATGTCAACAATGGACATGACCTTGATAAGCTAAAACAATCATAGCAAGTTGGATCACCAACAGAAGAGAATAATTGCTAATATGTGATACTCTCATATTAGTTACAACAATAAAGTTTAATGCAGACTTCATCATAGACTTGTATGGTACAGGTGGCTACAAGGAAAACAAGTAAGGAATGTCCTTACTCATCATGACATTGATAATCAAGAAAAATATTCATTGGTGAACACTCTCAGGTATGCACTTGTATATATTGTTTTTTCATCATTGTCATGAGGGTACTTGCAGGAGGAGGGAACCCTTGGTGCAATCATGGATCTAGAGGGATCTTAGTATATACAGAAGAACAACACACTGGAAGTGAAGAATCTAGATTTTGTTGTTTTAATTATCATGCTACATTACAAGTAGGTGTTGTAGTTGTGACAACAACCCTTAAATTGTTTTGATTCTAGAGATGTACTCATGAATATCCTCTAGGAGTTATTCTTTTCTTGTTTCCTTTAGTTTGTTTCCTTGTTCCAGGTAGGTTAACAACAAAGGAAGGTGTTTTTCCTTCAAGACTTCAGAGGGAGTCACTTGACTCAGAGGGAGTCAAAACTATTTGAGAAGAAGGAAAAGAAAAATACCTTATCCCCTTCAATAGTTCAGAGGGAGACAATTATTGATCCTATTTGATCCAGTTGTTCCAATTGATATTCCCAGAGACTTTTTAGTAGGCCATAAAAGGCCTATCTGGGCTTGAAAAAATATGCAAGAGGTAGAAAGACATGCAGCTGATGGAAGTGTCAAGAAATAGAAAACAAGACTTGTAGTCAGAGGATTCTCACAAGAAAAGGAATTGAAATATGATGAGACATATTGATCCAGTATCCCGATGCACTCCCATCTATACTACCATCCATGAGTTAGAAACTACATCAGACAGATGGATTATTGATGAGTTTGGGTTTCATCAAGAGTGTTGTTGATCCAAACCTATACTATTACATTATTGGTGACGAGAGCTTGATTTTGATGGCTTATTCAGGAAGCCATGTTGTTGGATACAAGCAAGCCTCAAATCCTGATTTTGAGATGAAGGATCTAGGTATGATGCACTACTCCTTGGGACAAGAAGTATGACAGAGGACCAATGAGACTTTTCCTAAGTCAAGGAAAATATACAGTGGAGATATTAAAGAGGTTTAGTGTGACATAATGCAAATCCATGTCTACATCGATGGTGATGGATTTGATGAAAAATAAATGATGATAATTCATACGAGATTGATTCACATGTGTACCAACAGCTGATTGGATCATTGATGCATATGGTTAACACCAGGCCTGTTATATGCTATGCAACAAATGTGCTTATTCAATCCATGAGTCAGTCGAGACAGACTCACTGGATAGCAGTAAAACATGTATTGAGATATATAAGAGGAACAGTTGATATGGCCTAAGATATTCCTCCGATGTGAATTTGAGTTTGCAGGGATATGCTGATACAGATTGAGCAGGGAGTACAGTGGACTGGAAGAGCACATCCAGTTGTTGTTTTTTTTGTTGGGGTTTACCATGGTTTCCTAGTGCAGCAGGAAAAAAATCTTTGTGGCCTTGAATACCACAGAAGCAGAGTATATATCGTTGAGTGTGCGAAGCAGTGTGGCTTCACAAGATTCTAACATATTTACTTCATCATGAGATGGATGCTATGATGATAACTAGAGCTGTGTGAATCTCTTTAAGAACCCTATGTTTCATGGTAGATCGAAACACGTTGAGATACAATATCATTTTTCAGAGACATGATGTAGAGGAAAGCAGTACACGTGCATTACCTTCCTGCACATGAGCAGATTGAGGACATCTTCACCAAACTAGTTTGGTGAAGAATACGTCTCTAGCTGAGACGGAGTGTTGATGACTACAACCAAGAAAAAATTTGAGTACTTCCTTGTGAGACTTGGCCTGATGGAGAATGCCTCCCTAGCTAAGAGGGGGTGTTGTTGATTACAACTGTGTGAGACATCCTCCAGGACACAGACCTGAGAGAGAGCCCATGAGTTGGGTGTGTGGTTCCTATCTGAGACAGAACTAGAACAGTGTGTTGGCCTCCTCCTTACAGAGAGTTGATATGAACTCCAGATGATTCTCCTGTGTAACGCACTGAGAAAGAATATCTACTGAGTTGGATGTGCATGTGGCTGAGCATAGGTGAACATGTGAAATCCCATGAGTTGGGTGCATCGTTCTGAGATAGATATGAAATGATGTATTAGCCTCCTCTGAGCAAATATTTTAGATGATGAACTCCAAATGACCCTCTTGTGTAACATTGTGAGAAAGAAGATCTGTTGAGTTGGACGTGCCTGTGGATGAGCACAGGTGAACATGATCCTAGTGGTTGAGCACTAGTGAGTGTGGTTCTCTTGTGAGATGCAGTGAGATAGAGAGACATCCGAGTGGCTAAGCACAGATGGATGTGCCCCTAGTTGTTGAGCACTAGTGGGTGTATGAGATCCCTTGCTATATTGTTCAAGAATCAGACTTACCTGTAACTCTATGTGTTATGTAAAGGGTACAAGTCAACCCCACCTTAATGTAAGAGATAATTAATGTAAACAATAATTAATATGGTATTTATTAATTATATTTTGAGTTATTGAGGTCAGCCTTATTGTTCCAATAGACACATCATTTGATGTGACAAGTATTATATAAATAAAGGTGAATCCCCATTGAGGAAACACACTTATCATTATGTCATCTCATGATTTCAGAAGTTGTGGCCTGAAATGACGAGAATTACAACACCCTCTTGTGTGCTAGGTTTGGTGATGGTGTGGGAGGTCTTTCTCTTGAAGAATATAGCGAAGGATTGGTTGGGTTTTCTTCCCTTGTTGAGAAGGGTTTCCCAGGATACTTCTTGTGTTCTTGTGCATGTTTATTCTTCTTGTGATCTTGGTTTACTGTAGTAGTTATGGTTCAAGTAAAAGTTATTTTTTTTTTAAAGTGAATGCATGAGCCATAGCTCATTGAAAATTCAACTCCCAGTTCTCGTTGATCTCCTCGTAACTTTCCATTTCTCAAAGATCTAAGGGGTGGCCACAGGTTTTGTATAACAAACATGTGACTAACCAAGCATGTTCTGTGAGGAACCCACAATCGTGTTGGAATACTGAGAGGGGGGAGTGAATCAGTATGAGCACAATTAGTACTTTTAAACACAATATAAAACCTCCAATAAATATCATGAGCATTCAATATATCATCAACACCATAATTCAATGCATAAACATCACATAAACACAATACACCAGTATTTTACGTGGAAACCCAATGCGGGAAAAAAACACATAATGTTTTTCTTATTTATCAAAGACTACATTCATTGGAATCAACAACTTCCTATTTCTCCAGCTACAACTAGAAGGAGGCTCCAACCCCCTATTTACAGGCTACAACCTGAAGGAAGCTCCAAATCCATAATTTACCAGCTCCAACCGGAAGGAGGCTACAACCCCCTTTTCCTTTCCCTATTCAACCACCCTGAAATATAAATGTAGACCAATCGGTCACTACCTTTGTCATTGTAAAGGATAAGCTATTGTTGATGTTGTTTCAGATGCCTTTGTTGTTGTTACTGATTTCGATATCTCATCAAGACTGCAACCACACTTACCTCATACCAAGATTCACAAAAGAGTTCTCCAAATAAAATGTTTGTGAATATCTAAGACACATATGTTCATGATTTCTTCAGAATACACAACCTAACATACACAGGAAGACATACCTTCAACCTATAGTTGACTTGGGTTTAGATCTCTGATCTTCAACAACTTTTTTTCATAGGTCTACGACCCTTACACTATCTACTTGGAGATGTTCGTGATTTTCCTCACTACAACCCACAGATGTATGTGCTTTTCCTCCTGAAAACCACAGATTTATGCAAAGGACTTGGATCTGTAAATTTTTCTCCATATGCTTGGCTCCTACAAACTTCTTCCTTCAGTGGACTTCATTGACCTCCTCTCACTACCTCAGATCTGCCAATTAGTATTCACAGAAGTGATATTCAATTGACTACTCTCTGTGTTTTAATGAGGATCTCTTGCAATTGACATTGCAACTTGTTAACTTTTGATGCAACTTGTTAACTTTTTTTTTACAGTTACTTTAACATGCAACTTCTTAACTTTTGTTTACAACTCCTTTACCTTGACATACAACTTGTTAATTTTTTTTTACAGTTACTTTAACATGCAACTAACATGCGGCTTGTTAACTTATGTTTACATATCCTTTACCTTGACACACAACTTGTTAACTTCATGTTCAAGGGTTTACATCAATGACAACCAATCTTTCAACAATTCAATGACAACCAATCCTTCAACAATTAACCTAAACAAATAATCTTTCAACAATCTCCCCCTCTGGCTTAATCTTTCAACAATCTCCCCCTTTGGCATTGATGGCAACACTTAGACACAACACTTTCCATGCTCATGTTGGCTCCCCTTGTCTTCATGCCTCTTCTCTTCGTATCCATGCCTATATTTTTCTCTCCCCCTTTGACATCAATGGAAAATGGTAACTTCTCCTTGGGGCTTCTCCCCTTGTTTGTAAGCCTTTGATGTTCGTTGATGTTTCTCTTCATGGTGCTTCCTCATGTAAATATCTGATAAAAAGCATTCAAAATGAATTCAAGTCTTTCATGATTACTGCTTCTCTCCCCCTATTGTACTGTGCCAACAACCATGTAGATCAGTGTGGGGATGAAACTACTCCAATTTTCTGTCGAAGATACTCAAAAGTCCCCCTCGAAAGAGGTTTGGTGAAGATATCTTCAATCTGCTTGTTTGTACCAACATACTCTACATTGATGTTCTTCACTGTAACTTGTTCCCATGGAAATTGAAACTTGATAGGAATGTGTTTCATCTTCGAATGCATCACTGGATTCTTATAGATACGTATAGAACTGATATTATCACAAATTATTGGAATAGGCTTGTCATATTCCACTTGTATGACCTGCAAAATTTGCTTCATCTAGAGAACCTGTGTACAACATGTTGATTCTACAATATACTCTACTTATGTTGTGGATAATGATATTGAATATTGTTTCTTGCTCAACGAGGATACTAGACAATCACCCAAGTAGAAGGCTTCTCCACTTGTACTTATTCTATCATCAACACTTCCTTCCCAATCCGCATCTGTGTATGCAACTAGAGATAGATCATTACCTTTTGGATACCATAATCCATAGTCTTTTGTTGCTTTGATATATCTGAATATTCTCTTTATTTCCATAACATGTGTTTCCTTCATTGCTACTTTGAAATCTTGCAACTTGTCCAAATTCTTTCATCACATCCAGTCTCGATGTCGTCACATAGAGTAAATTTCCAATCATCGATATGTAGAGTCTCTGATCTTCATCCTTGGATTTATCATCTTTGTTGAATTTGCAACTAGTCTTCATGGGAGTACTTATGGGCTTGCAACCTACCATTCCAAACTTCTTTAGCATCTCTTTTATATAATTGGTCTAGGAGATGAAAATACCTTTATCTTGCTCACATATGCAGAGTTTCAAAAAGAAGGGAAACTCACCAAGTAATGGAATTTCAAATTCATTCTACATGTCTTTAGCAAATTGTTTAATCATCTTGTCATCATCACTTCCAAAAATAATGTCATCAACATAAACTTCAATTATCAACATACTATCTTGATTTACTTTTATGTAGAGATTTTTGTTTTCATTTCCTTTCTCGAAACCTTGTTGTTGTAGATACTTGTCCAATATTGAATACCATGTTTTGTCCATAAGTCATATAATTGTCCATGATTCAACTACTCAAATGCATATAATGCTAACCCATTATGAATACTTCTTTGAATTTGTTGTACCTGATCATTACATATTCCTACTTCTCAAACTGTCTTCTCAATCTGTAAATTAAACTTTACATGTTTGGAACAATTTATACCGAATTTATCCTTGGCTGAATACATACATGGAATCCTCTATAAAATCATGAATCTCTTCCTAAAAAGTGTGTTAATGATATTCTTTGTAATTGTCAACTGATACCTGAAAGTTTCTCCTCAAATGATCAAAATGTCATAATACATTTTGCGCTTCTGTCATCAAACCACTATGAAACTGCAAACACTTCAGACTCCTCAAAGGTTAGTTCTCTAATTTGTAGCATTGTTGCTTAGACTCCCCCTCTTCAATATTCATATTTACTGGGAGTCTCCAAGCCGGATGTCTCAGAAAAATATCGAATATGATGTGGAGTAATCTTCCTCTTCATCATTTTCCTTTTCATCCTCTTTCTGAAATACAAAATCTTTCTCTTTGCTTGTTGATTCATCATGATTTTGCATTGTTGCAAATATTGAAAGTATGACTTGATCTGGGTGTCCTTCATTCAATTGTTCTTCTTTTACTTGTTCTTGTTTTATTTTCGAAATCTTCTTATATATGATATCAATGTTCTCCTTCATAGAGGTATCCATCATGCTTCTACAATCACGAGCTATATGTCCATAGTTGTGGCATTTGTAGCATTATACTTCATTGCTCAATGAACCAAAAATGTTTTGATTTCTACTGTATGCTTCATAAGATTTTCTGGGATAACTATTATTCAAGTACCCTGCATAGTTTCTTCGATTCTTGACCTAGGTTTTGCAGTTTACAACTTTATGTCCAAAGTTAGCACAGTTAAAACAATGACCATAAAAGAACCTTTGATACCTGGGAGTAGATTATCTTCTTTGCGATGCACTCCTTCTGAATTTTTTTTCTTGAGTCTTCTTTATTTATGTAATGTTCTTCTTTGGGGGCATTCATTCTTCCTTCTTGACAGAATCTTTGACAATCTTTGCATAGCTTCTTTTTCCCGCTTCTTGTTTTGTTGTCTTATAGCTTGATCCTTTATCATTATGTACTTGATTGTATCCTAGTCCATATTTATCATCGAATGGTCTTTGACTATTGATTATTTGATCCAATATTCTGGTGCTCTTCTGTTGCATATCTTTCTTCTAAAGATATTTCCTTAAAGAGACTATTTTTGCTTCCAAGATTCCAATCGTTTTCTCGTTTTCTTCTAACCGACTTATAACTATTTCCTCAATTCTTTTGGATTCTTCTATTTGAATTTTTAGACTCGTGATCATCTGCTCGATTTCTTCATAGTTGGAATTCTGAGATCCCTCTTTCATTTTTAACTCTTCCTTGAGTGACTTTCTTTATCTTTCTTTCCTTCCTAAGTTCTTCTAATGCAATGATTAGCTCTACTCTAAGATCGACTTCACCTTCTTCTTCATAATCATCTTCTACTTCCATGAAGAGTACTCTTTCTGAATCATTGTCACTATCATTATCCTCCTCATATGATGAGGAACTGTCTTCCTTTGAGTATAAACTTTTCTTGAAGAATTTCCTTTTGTTTATTCTCGTGTTTCCCTTTTGATATTTCTTTTCCCTTTTTGAAGCTTCTTCTTCATCACTATATTTATTCTTATGAGGACATTTAGAAACAAAATGACCAATACCACTACAATTAAAACATTTCAATGGAAGCATACCTTTATACTTGCTAGTTACTTTCTTTAATTTCCTTACAAAGTTAGCCATCTCTTCATATTCGTCTGAATCATCACTACAACTGCAACCTGGTTTTGACTTTTGCTTATTCTTCTTCTTTGTCTTTTTGGATTCCTTGAAAGTTTCTTCCTTAGTGTTTGGGTGCTCCTATTTTGTTCTCATTTCATAGGTTGTAAATATTCCATGTAGCTCATCCATGCTCAATGTAGTGATATCAGCTCTTTCTTCTAGGGTTGATATTTTAGGATCAAAACTCATATGAAGAGACCTCAATACCTTTTGAGCAACCACTGATTCATCAACTTCTACTCCTAATCCCTTAATAGTGTTAACTATTTCGTCAACTCACAGAAGGTACGCTGCAATGTCTTCATATTCCTTCATCTTCAACTGTTCAAACTTATCTCTAAAAATTTGAAGCTTAGCTCCCTTAACCTTGGCATATCCTTCATAAATATTTTGGAGTTTATCCCAGATATCCTTTCCACTATCACAATGCATAACCTTTCCAAATAATGAATCAACTAGATTGCTCAGAATAATATCTTTAGCCTTTGAGTTGTTTTCGTTGAGTTTCTTTCCATCTCTCTTGGTTGGGGGAGTGGCTAGTGTTGTATACCCATCTACTATTGACTATCAAACATCAAATCCCTGTGCATGTAAAAAGGTTTTCATCCTTCTATTCCAAAAGGTATAGTTCTGACCATCAAATATTGTTGCTCCAATCTTAGTGTATTCGATGATCTCCTTCTAGTGGTTAGACTACTTCTTGAAGGACCTACTCTGATACCAATTGTTGGAATACTGAGAGGGGGGGTGAATCAATATGAGCACAATTAATACTTTTAATCATAATATAAAACCTCCAATGAATATCATGAGCATTCAATATATCATCAACACCATAATTCAATGCATAAACATCACATAAACTCAGTACACCAGTATTTTACGTGGAAACCCAATGCAGGAGAAACCCACTGAATGCTTTTCTTATTTATTAAAGAGTACATTCATTGGAAGCATCAAATTCCTATTTGAAGGAGGCTACAACCTCCTAGTTACAAGCTGCAACCTGAAGGAAGCTCCAACTCCCTAATTTACCAGATCCAATAGGAAGGAGGCTACAACCCCCTTTCCTTGCCTCGTCCAACCGCCCTAAAATATAAATGTAGACCAATTTATCACTACCTCTGTCGTTCTAATTGATAACTTGTTGTTGTTGTTGTTTCTGATACCTCTTTTGTTGTTACTGATTTCGATATCTCATCAAGACTGCAACCACACATACCTCATGCCAAGATTCACAAGAGAGTTCTCCAAATAAAATTCTTATGAATCTCTAAGACATATCTATTCCTGATTTCTTAAGAATACACACCCTAACATACACAGGAAGACATACCTTCAACTTGTAGCTGACCTAGGTTTTAGATCTATAATCTTCAACAACTTTTCTTCATAGGTTCGTGACCCTTACACTGTCTACTCACGGATGTCTGCACTTTTCCTCACTGCATCCCGCGAATGTACACGCTTTTCCTCTTGAAAACCACGGATTTACACAAAGGACTTATATTTGTAACTTGTTCTTCCTTCAGTGGACTTCGATGGCCTCCTCTCACTACCTCAGATCTGCGAATTAGTATTCACAGAAGTGATCTTCAATTGACTCTTCTCTATTTTTTAATGAGGATCTCATGCAACTGACATGGAACTTGTTAACTTCTTATGCAACTTGTTAACTTTTGCTTACAATCACTTTAACATGCAACTGACATGCAACTTGTTAAATTTTGTTTATAGCTCCTTTACCTTGACATGCAACTTGTTAACTTATGTTTACAACTCCTTTACCTTGACATGAAACTTGTTAACTTCATGTTCAAGGGTTAACATCAATGACAACCAATCTTTCAACAATTCAATGGCAACCAATCTTTCAACAACTAATCTTTCAACAATCAATCTAAACAATTAATCTTTCAACAAGTTGGTCACTCTTTTACTAGGAAAAAAGCGACCAATTCTTTTTATGAGTAGTTTTCATTGGTTGAAGTGCATTTCAACCTCATAACATATCATAGCAACTTTACTTGTCCTATGGTGCCAAATACAAGCATAACACTAATGAAAAAATTAAAGGAATGAAAGGATGTCAAGTTGAGACTTGTGAGTTTGATCCCAATACCTCATATTAAGCATATTTTTAGTTAAGTTGTTAAGAAAGGCCTCCCTAAAAATTGGAATTAAAGTTTAATTGCCCCTATTTTCAAATTCAAAAATCAAGATGACCTGTCTAATTATCCAGCTGTTATGATTGGCCCCCTTTTGGAAAAATTATTTGGCTTGACTCTTGAAAGAAAAAATTACTCAGTGGTTTGAGGATAATAATAAAAGGGTTGAAGGGAAAGGAAGCCTTAGGTATCAATATGCTACAACTAATAATCTTGCCATACTTGAGAGCTATTGATGAGGATTGTAGAGGAAAAATGAAGACTCCCTCTGTTGTTTTATTAATTTCATAAAATCCTTTGACATTGTGTTTAGATCCAAGTTATGGAAACAACTAGAAGAAATTGGTATCCATCTTGAGCCCATAGTGTCGTGATTAGGCTCAAGTGAAAAATTTCATTGCTAAAAGATGAAGTGTAATCATGAGTGATCAATGTACATTAATTGTAATATTGGTCCCCTTTCTCCCACTCGTTTTGGCATCTATATTAATAAAATTGAGCAATGTTTAGAAGCTTAGGAGGGATGTATTGAAATCGTTGTCAACATTCTTTCATACACTAAAATTATTTTTCCTCTTGCTAAAACTATTGAAGGTCTTCACAAACAACTCAGAGTTCTCCCACAATTATGAAAAAACTATAAGATTACCTTTAATATCAATAAAACCAACATTATGATAACCAAATATAAGAAATAAATATTTCCTCCAATTTTCTAGTTGGTTGAGTACAATGTGGTTTAGTTTGGACCATTAGAGTGTTAAAGGAATCCAAACCATATGGCATGAGTGGAATAAAGCCTAGATATCATCCACATGAATACTTTTATTAGGACATGGATAATATTTTTGTTCTTGGGATTTGTCAACAACAATGTGGTTTAAATACCCATTAAGTTGACACTGATTTTGTAGCAATTTTCCTGTTCACATTTAAAAAATCCACCCTTGAAGAGATGTATCTTTTCAAGTACTTAGGTATCAAATTCAACCTCCATTTGAAGAGAACCATTGGTGATTGGAAACATTACTACAGTATTGAAAACAAATGTGGAAATGTTGAGTTTTGGGATTGGGATAGTAAAATATTCATTTTAAACACTCTAATTGTCTCATTAATTTTTTTATTGGTGTGAATTTTGAGCCTATAACATCCCTTGTGTAGTTTATTTGGGCATAAAACATCCCTAGTTATGTTTGGAATAATATTGAGCAAATCCAAAGGCACTCCATAACTTGCAATTTTAAAGTTAAATCCAACGCTCCTTATGTCATTCCCTTGAATGAAGCTATATGCTCTTTCATGAAGTCTAAAGAAATAATTAGATATTTAGAGTTCAAACATAAATTTCTCAAGTTGAGGAAAGATAGGTTCCTTATGCTTGCTTCTAGTATGAGAAATAGTCATGCCATAGGCTTAAAAGACACAATATTAAGTCTTACATTGCTACAAAGTTTATAGATACGACATGAAATGACATTGAAATCATTACTATGAGGAAATTGATATACTATAAAGATAAATCCTAATTTCACTGATAGAAACTATTTTTCCAACATTATGAGATTAAAGAACAAAAGGAGTACTGCAAAAATCAAGAAACTCATGACCTACATAGTGAAATTGGTGATGATACTTGTTATTGCACAAGTTGTAGGTTGGGAAAAGCCCGACCCAACCACCAATTGGAAACAACTTAGAGAAAACCTATCCACTGTCAGCTTAGGCAGGTGTTCTCATCACTTTAGAGGTGAGGTAGTCACCTCAAGGGGGGAATCCCGGTGACCCTAGGGGGAATTGACATGGAAAATGAGAAGTATGAATGGATGTCACTAGAGGTCAATTCTAAATGGTAGGAAGATCTTGGAAAATAATCTTGGGAAGGCTTAAGGTTTTCCAAGTGAGTTGAGTGACTTGTCGAGAGTAAAGTACCTGCCCAAGACACAATGAACACGAAGTATGCTTGTAATATGTTAGTTGGAAAATAAAGTTAATCTTGTTGTCCCTAATTGCAGAAAACGTAAATGATATATATCAGCTCATAAAAGATAGCAAAGGCTGCAAAATAAGTGCTTAAAGTATGATTGAATAAGAAAAAGACAAGCTAGTGAAGGCTAGCTCAACTCAACAATGATAAAGCAATACTCTAGCACAAAATCAAGGATGAAACAAAAGATTACTGCAATGATATTTATCAGCCTTATGGCTGAAGCAAACCAAGATTTATTACATAAAAATCAGCCAATGAAAACCACTTTTAACTAGCTCAACAAGTGCGCTAGGGTTAGTAGAGAGTTAGGGCAAAGTTAGGGGTTAATCCTAGGGTTAGTTTGAGAGTTATTAGAGGTTAGAGGGTTAGGTTTTATGCAGAATTATGTCTATATAAATTAGTTGTAACAGAAGAAATATTAAATGGTTGAAAGGGGATGCCTCAATGGGGCAAGAGAGCCAAAGGCTCAAGGAAGAACTTCCAAAAGAGACAACTTCAAAACTTGAAAATTTCATGTTTACCAAGGCAACAATTTATTTCTCCAATGCAACAAGTAAATGACTAGTGCCTTCAATGATTGGGTTAATGGATTCAAGAAAATAATGAGCTAGAGGTATTACCTCCTTGGGGGTGTAAATCCTCTTACTCCCCAAGGCAAGTATCCCTAACTAGGGTTTAGATTAAGAGGGTGTATGCACTTATACTTTTCTTAGTAAAACCTTGTTAAAATCAACAATACTTAAGCATAAAATGATGGAGGCTAAGGTGGGGTTGTATTCCCTTATACTTCCCACCTATCTCTAGAAAAATAACCTTGACTTGAACAACAAATGATAACACAAAGTAAAAGCCTTACCAATTCAAGGAAAAATGCTAAGACAAACCACCACAATAGAAAAAGAAGAGCCTTCCAAGGCTAGCGCATCACTTCCACCACCCAATAATCAAGAAAGTAGCCATACACAAGAGCACAAGAGATAAAATATCCAAGGATAGCAAAAATTTCAGTCCAATACTTCTCACAATGGGAGAGTTATGTTTTAAAATGAGATCTTATGATCTCTATTTATACAAAATGTCACTAACATAGTTTGTCCACATAATTTTAGGGTAAACCACACGATTAGGGGTCAACAACCATAATATTTCCCCTTTACACAAATAATATTAAACAATTCATCTTTAAATTCACTTTTTACACAAAAGAAAACCCTAAAATAAGACGTCACCCTTCTAGGGTGACAATCTGGGACTTTTAGGTCAAACGTTGAGTTGGAGATGATAGAGTTGGGCCTCCAAAGGCAAAGTTTCTCCGATCCAACCTTCTATTCCACGATCAAAGGGTTCCTTCCTTCAAAACGTTCCATGTGTACTCATCACCACCTCAAGCCCCTCAAGCATGACGTCAAACCTCCAAAAGATGATGTTTTTCCTCTCCTAGGCAAAAAGTTTGGCATGTGAGGGATAGGTCATGTCTCTCAAGTCATATTATAGGCCTCCAAAGGTACATCTCTCTCATCCAGCATGCAGGCCCTTGGCATCCAAACTATGGGATTCAAGCCCCATGGAAGCCCAATCTAGGCTTGTTCCTCCAAAATTGTCCACCAACTAGGTCTTGCAAAGACAAATAAGCACGCCTTCCAAGGATCTCAAGTCAAAATATCATGATGAGTAAATCAAATCAATAAATGAGCCACCTAAGAATGTGCATCAAATATTACCTTGTCAAACAATTATGTGCTCAAAGACATTATGTGACTTGTCAATCTTGGATATGGGAGGGTTGATGAGGTGTCCTATTGGGTAGATCTTTCCCTACGTCAAGGAGTGTTTTCCCAAGTGATCCCTCTCTAAGCCATGTAAAGTGGATGAAGTGGTTGTGGATCAAGACTCATTGGGCATGGGGTTCATGACATACAAGGTTTTGTAGTGTCTCATTCACGGGTTCCTTTGTAGAGGGTGTGTAGCACCTTCGTTTGCAAATGCAATTTTTCCAATCCCATCCTCTTGCCATTCTATTTTTCTTTCATGTTTCAAAGGACAATTTGAAGGAAACTGTCATGGCGTGGTGTCCAGATAATGACAATGTCACTCACAAATACCTTGCGGAAATGAGAAGGTTGGCTCGTGATGAGACCCCCTTTCTCTCAGTTGTGCAACTAAGAGCCACTACCTTGGATTGGTGGCGAGATGATGGTAATGTCATACTGCTAGATACCTATGATCATAATAGGTAGGCTCGTGATGAGACCTCCTATCCTCCAACTAACCCCCTAAGAATTATATCATTTATTTCTTGTGGATTCCCCTTTTCTTACGGGGAAGTGTTTCATTGATTTCTCGGGGGATCCCTGGGTGAAGCATATAGAATGTTATATATAGGATTTTATCTTTTTAGCCAACAACAATAACTCTAGGCCTTTATTCCCTTCTTCTCATAGAATGAGGGACAACCCCTTGTTGGTTCAATACACCCTAAAATCCCAAGAGACAAGGAAATGGGGGGGTTTAAGTGATGGAAAGTGGTAAGTATGGTTGGGAATGGTAAAATGGCTCTTCAAGGGAGTTCCTAGTAGCAAACCCATTCCCGAGGAAGATCACTTACTAGGGAACAATGTCAACCACCAAGGTGAAACAGGGAAAAAGGCATAATGTCCAAGCATATGTCATGAAATCTAAAGCAGTCTAAGATACAACATACTCAAAATGCCTCAAATATTGAAATGACACTCACCATAATACCTGGTTTGTACCTCATGGAGCAAGGCCTAGTGCCTCTCATAAGCTGACTGGTGTGGTGGATGCCATCTGAAAATCCTAACCTCTGCGATGGTGAGAAGGGTCTCCATATGGGCAAGTGGATACCGCTGGTCATGTATTATCTCGACAATCCATATATGCAACTTGAGGGCCTCGAGACATAATCACCTTATTTATCCCACAAAATGGGGATAACAAGACTAACCCAAAACACTTTGAAATGAGAGAATTTGTGAAATTTGTAATATAAAGATGGTCGATTTAGCATTATATCCTTTTAACTTTCCCTACTCTTAATAATACAAGACATAACTTTTTTAAGTTACATAAGTTAATTTATACCTTTCAAGACCTCTTTGATTAGAAAACTCTAAATGCCCTTAGTAATTTTTTAGGGGGGTAACATAGAACTTGTAGTTAGGATCCCCCACCTACAAGACATCTCGTTGAAGCAAACCTTATTCAGGTCTACGTTAGAAACCAACTTAGATAATATAGTCTTCGACGAGAAGAGGTTTCGAGCTCTAATACCAAATAACATCCCCCTAATCCCTAACCCCCCTAGAACAATGGCCGCCAGATTCCCCTCCCTCGTTCTGCCAGTGCAACTGCACGATTCTCCCCAAAACTATAGCCAAAGGATCAAGCTATATGATGCTGAAAGAAATGTATCTTCCCAAAAGCACCTAGAATTGTTTAACGATTTCTTTGATCTAGAAGAGATGGAATATGAAGATACTTAGATGAGGTTTTTCACGCCGATCCTTTCAGGGGAGGTTAGAAAGTGGTTCAAGACCCTCCTAGCAACAAGCATTACAGACTTTGTCGCGTTTGAAACGTCATTCATTACCAGATGGGGAGACAAAAAGAATCCCTTGCAGTTGTTGACACAATACAACAATATGAAGAGAGCACCAGAGGAGACAATGCAAGATTTCTCAACCTGTTTCATGAGAGTGTACAACTCAATTCTTGCAGAAGTCTCACCACCCCCCGGAGCTGCACAGATGCAATACGTCAACTCCTTCGACAGTGATTTTGCCTTACTGTTGAGAGAGAGAAGATCAACAAATCTAGACGCCATGATGAGTGGAGCAATCGAGGTCGAGGTAAACTTGATGGCGTCGGGGAAGATCAAACATAGTTTTAACAGAGGCGGGAAGAAACCCCAAGGGGATGCACAACCATCGACTTCTAGACCCTCCGATGACAAGTTCGACTTGATGATGAAGACGATGGAGAAGAAGATGGAAATAATTTCCATGGGAAACAGGCCCGCCGCCCGAGAGCAACATGAACCCCAACCCAGAAATCAGAACCTCAGGAGAGGCCAGGTCCCGCAGATTAGACAAAGGGAACAGAGAGACCAGGGTGACCAAAAAAAAATGCCCCTGTTCCAAAACAATTACGCAAACGAGGATTTTGATCAGATGTTTCAAGATCAAATGCATTGTTGCGTCGACAAGGACACATGTGTGTTCTTGACAAAGGGAGAACATGATCAATACATGAGTGAAAATGATGATATCATGCTATAGATGGATGACATGTTGTCTTGGGAAACGAAGGAATTTGGGAAAGGTTATCACAATGATATCATAAAGTTCCAAAAGCAATACAACCTCAGGAACAAAAAGGCACTTATCGAACCCCAGTACACAAATCCCATAAGGAAACCTTTGGTGGATACCCCTTCCACAATCCGACTGAAGCCAGACAACCCGACCAAGGATGCGACTGAAAAGACAAAGTCAAAGGAGGAGGCTCCAAGGAAAGCACCAGAAACAAGACGAGAGATGTGCGACAAGGAGGTAGAAAAGGTATTCCCCCCCTTTAACTTTGAGAATGAAATGACCAAGATTAAAATTGTTTTCCCTTTCAACGAACTTATCAAGAAAGGATAATATCAGGAATAGATTATTAAAATGCTAAAAATGGGAGAGACTCCTGACACTTTGAACGTCCAGGACGATCATGCTACAATTTTGTTTGGCCCGTGCGTGGAGGAGACTGGTGATACTGAGGAGTTCCCCCATTCTATGTCAGTCTCAAGGTCCATGACATGACCCTGCATAACACCATGTTGGATTCAGGCACGTCGCACAATCTCATGCCAAAGGTGATCATGGACGAGTTGGGTTTGGACATCACCAAGCCCGATAAGACATTTTTTCTTTCGATTTGAGGAAAGTCAAATGTTTGGGTCTGATTAAGGATTTGGTCATGTCGTTGGCCCAAATTCCTTCGAAGAATATGGTTATGGATGTGGTCGTGGCCGAGATACCCCCTAAGTTTGGCATGCTATTATCTAGGACGTGGGCTGCAAAATTGAAGGGAACTCTGCAAATGGACATGTTGTACACCACCATCCCTGTCTTCAGCCAGGACAGATGGTTATATAGAGAAGTACTACTGAAATACATGGTGATTAGTAAGACGCAACCGAATAAACACCCTATCTACTCCGTCGACACTGAGGTCAACTCCTCCATATTGTACAATGACCTGAGCTTTGAAGAGGAAGAACTGATAGTCATCATGACCGTCGATGATAAAGCCGCACGATAGCAGAAGAGTGTGTCGACTCGAGGAACCATGTGGAGAACAAGATGTGGAACATGAGCTTCGCTAGTGCTGTCATCAAGGAGGGGTTAGGGGTCGGTGTATGGATAAGTCCTCCCAAGGTGGGCACAAAATTCTACTCATACAAACTTGCTTTCGACTGTACAAATAACATGGCTGAGTATGAGGCATTGATTTTGGGCCTGAAGGTTTTGAAATAATTGGGTGCAAAGAGGATAATGGTGTATGGAAACTCTGATCTCATTATATACCAAGTGAAAGGCATATACCAATCCAAGCACCCCAGGCTGAGAGCATATAGAAACCTAGTGTTGGACCTCCTCGAATAATTCTCAGAGTATAATTTATCGACAATCTCGAGGGGGAAAAACCAAATTGTCGATGCATTGGCCACCTCGGCCTCGGTTTTTAAAATTCCCATTTTTCCCAACATAAAATAAAAGATCGAAGTCAAACACAGGTCGACGGTGCCCAACAATATCAAATATTGGCAGGTGTTTGAGGATGACAAACAGGTGGAGAGATTTCTCCAAATGAGCATCGAGTTCGCTAATAGAAACATTGACGATGTGTGCTACTGCGACGAAGATGAAAGTGCAGATGCACGTAGTAATGACGACCCTTTCCAAAACCAGATAGTTGGAAGGGACATATTACAGCTGAAAAATGATATCATCCCAAAGGGATTAGTTCCGTTGGAAAAGTTGTTTGATGAAAACAATGTGGCTAGAAATCCCAAGATCACTGCAAACGATGAGGATGTTGAAGATTGCAACATCGGGACCCAGGAGAATCCAAATATAATCAAATTGTCAAAAACGATCAGTCCAGAGGTCAAACAAGACTACATCAAGCTCGTGAAGGATTTCCCCGACGTTTTCACTTGGAGTTATGATGACTTGAAGGTTTATGACACCAAGGTGATTCAGCATGTCATTCCTCTCAAAGAAGAATGAAGGAATTTCAACAAAATTTAAGATGGATAAATCCCCCGCTGTTGCTAATTGAAATGGAGGGAAAAAAAATTTGAAGCCAAAATTATTGCTTCTTTAAGGTTTTCAAAATGGGTTTCCAACCTGGTGCCTATAAGAAAAAAGAGCGACGAAATAAGGTTGTGCATGGATTTTCGAAACTTGAACAAAGTATCCCTCAAGAACCACTACTCGCTCCCTAAAATGGACTATATTATGCAAAAGGTAGTGGGGTCCCAGAAGATGTCCATGTTGGACGGTTTTTTAGATTACAATCATATCATGGTACACCCAGATGACAGGGAAAAGACGACTTTTACGACACCATGGGGGACCATTCATGTATGCTAAGATGCCTTTCGTCCTAATGAATGCTAGAGATACCTTCCAGAGGACATTGGACATAGAATTTTTTGAAGAAAAGGACAAGTTTATCATGATCTATCTGGATGACATCACAGTGTACTCTGACTCCGACGAACAACACCTCGGGCATTTGAAGAAGGTCTTCCAGAAATGTAAGAGATTCGACATATCGTTGAACCCGAAAAAGTCACATTTCGAGATGCAAGAAGGGAAGTTGTTGGGGCACATCATCTCGAAAGAGGGTATAAATATATACCCTAGTAGGTTTGAAGGAATCCTGAAAATCAACACTCTATGCAGCAAGAAGGAGGTGCAGTCCTTCCTGGGAAAGGTGAATTTCTTGAGAAGATTCATCCTGAACCTGGCGGAAATTATAAAACATATCACCTATATGCTCAAAAAGGGGAACGAGATCAAATGTAACCCCGAAGCCAGGAAATCATTTGAAGATATCAAGATAGCACTAACCAAAGCTCCTGTGTTGGCCAACCCAGACTTCATGAAGGACTTCATCTTTTTCTCGTTTGCCTCAGAGCATACAATCGTTGGTGTGTTGTTACACAAAGATGATCAGAACTTTGAGAAGCCTATAGCCTATTTCAGTAGGACGCTGAGGGATTCTCCACTGAGGTATGGCATTATGGATAAATAAGCATATGCCTTAGTGAAATCCCTAAAGGAGTTTAGGACTTACATATTACATTCCCACGTTATCGCCTATGTGCCCAACAACTCATTCAAGGATATCCTGACTCAGCCTGACCTTGAGGGAAGAAGAGGTAAGTGGATTGTGACCATATTGGAATATGACCTCGAAATCAAGCCCACAAAGCTGATCAAAGGACAGAGACTTGCAAATATGATGGTACAATCAAGATGTGACGTGCTGGGAATCAACTTCATTGCTGATCTGTCAAACAATCCTCAGGAAGAAACAATTGTGAAGGTGTCTTAGAATTTCATTGATTCACCGTGGTAAATGGACATCATCTATGTGTTGAGGAATCTGCAAGCCCCTCCTAGTTTAAGTAAGACTAAGACCAGATTCTTAAAGCCCAAAGTTGTTAAGTTCTACATCTTGGATAACTCACTATATTGGAAAGATCTGGGAGGGATATTGCTGAGTTGTTTGTTGGAAGATGACACGAAACGATCTATTAGGGAATTTCACAAAGGTGACTATGGAGGAAATCACGACTGGAAAAGCACCGCACATAAAATCCTAAGAGTAGGTTACTATTGGCCCAACATCTTCGCAAACGTATACAAAGAAGTTTCCAGTTGCCACGAGTATTAGATTTTCGATGGAGGGAGAAAGATGCAACCCCTGCCGCTGAAACATATATCGGTCAAAGCGTCGTTCATGCAATGGGGCCTTGACTTTTTAGGGGAGATTCATCCGCCATCCTCGGTGCAACACAGATGGATAGTTATGACCACATATTACTTCACAAAATGGATTGAAGAAATTCCAACGAAGCAGGCTACTGACACGATCATCATTTCGTTTCTAGAGACAAACATCTTGTCTAGGTTTGGATGCCCTGTCAAGATCATAAAAGATAACGTGGCTACATTTAAGTTCAAGAAAATGGAGAAATTTTGTCAGGATTGCAATTTAACCCTGGGAAATTCTACAACGTATTACCCACATGGAAATGGGTTAGCAGAATTGTCAAATAAAAGTTTGACAAGGATCATTAAAAGACTCCTACAAGACAACCAGAAGGCTTGGCATAAGAAACTCATTTATGCGGTATGGGAGGATAGAGTCACTACCAAGAAGTCCATCTCAACATCGCCTTTCCAGATCGTATATGACACAGATGCAGTTTTCCCCACCTCACTGAGGTTGCCCGTCAGGAAGTTGCCGCAAGAACAAGAAGTCGATCTAGATGATGCACAGAGAAGGATAAATCAGTTGATTCACGGGCAACAGATGAGGGAGCAGGTTTACAATCGATCACAAATCCACCAATAAAGGATGAAGAAAACTTTCTACAAGCACTCTAAGCAGGAAGAATTTTAGATGGGAGATCTGGTCCTGAAGTGGGATGCAAGGAATGAAGATAAAGGAAAGCACGAAAAATTTGATCATCTATGGACAGGTCCATTCAAAATCAGTGCGTATCACGGGAACAACGCATATTTTCTAGAAAAGATTAATGGAGAGTGCGTTGGTTGGGGACCTGTAAACGATAGGTTCCTCAAACACTATCTAGTGCAATAAAGTCCATTTAAGTCACATAACATTGTAAATAGTCATGTTGTTTTTTTTCAAAGAAGGCATTTCGAGTTAGTGTGTCAGCAAAAAATTGAAGCCTGGAGTGAAGGCCCTGAGTTTATGCTGAGTTTGGTCGAAACTGTGTCAAGAAGGTTTAGATTGTATCTTGTTTCCATTCTTTTAGTGTCTGTAAGTCGAATAAGGCCCAATGGTCAGGCACCTGGTATGATGTTCTTTGCTACCTCACTGGGAGTATAACATCCCTGTTGGAGCCAGCTGTTAGAGCCGTCATTTTTATTTTTAGTTAGAGTCAGTATTAGTCAAGTCATGGTCCGTGTGTCAAAGCGTTTGAGGTCAGATACCGAACAACAAAGGGGTCAAAGTCATCCAGTGGTCAGTTGGCCCTTGGAGTCGGGAAGGGATGTCAGGGTCAAAACATGTGTAAATGGTATGAGTTTGTTCCCAAAGAGTCAGGTCTTGTCAGAAAGGAAGGTTTTATGTGCCAAAGGTCAAGGCAAGTTATTAAATATAAGTCTCTTCGACAGGTGCAGTGACCATCATCATCTCATTATGAAGTCAGAAAGAGTAAAAAATCTCGATGCTCATATCACGTATTCTCTGCAGCTCTTATCAATTGTACTTTACACGCCCCGAAGTGTACTCATTGCATGGATGTGCTACGAAAAATCTTCATCTTTCTTTGAAACCTCCAGTCACCATGAATTCAGTGTTCCCTAGCGCGATTCCATCTCTTTCTCGCTCTATTATAAATTCTAGTTGTTCTTCATCCATTTTGTTCACTAGCCAAGATTATGGACTATTTGTAATTCTTCTCACAAGCTCGGGTTAATCAATATTATTGCCTTGGGCCCATGCCAAATCCACTGCGCGCAGAACAAATACGCGTTGCAAAATGGCAACGTCTCAGAGCATAAGGAAGGGTGCACAAAGTGACAGAAATGTTGGGACCGAGCCCCAAAACTTGATGTTGGTCAACAAAGATTCAGAGGTCAGAGCGTCCTTTGAACAGTTTGGATCCATGGCCTTTTGCAGGAAAATCCAAGGGTTCAATATGAAACTAGTGGAGCAGTTCGCACTCAGGTTCGACGTGTTCTATGCGGTGATTGCGGGTGTCACTTTCCAGGTGACAGAGGAAACTCTGTCGACCGCAACAAAGATCCCTCTGCGCGGTGAAAGGTGGTTTAAAGGCATGCCTTTGGATGCACGATGCTATGAAGACTTCATCAAGTGAGACTGTTTAGGTGGGAAATTCGAGACGGGCGTCCCAAGTAGATATTTGCAGGAACCTTTTCAGAAACTCCTGGGAGTAATTAGGAAATATTTCACCTGTGAGGGGAGGTTTGATAGAATACATTCGCATCACATTAGATTGTTGATGCATTTCACAAGAAGGAGATCATTGAATCTACCCTTCTTATTACACCAAAGCCTCCTAGAGATGGAAGACAACACCCGGGCTAAAGCAGATCAGCCGAAGAGGAAATTATCTCATGTCTCACTGATTAAATTGCTAGTAGTTGAGGAATTAAAGTGATTGGGAAGCAACTGGGATTCATTTTTTCTTACAGCAGGCATTCCCAAGGATCCAAAAGGATATTTCCCTCTACCCATGGAAAGGGTAATATTACACCGTGTGGAGGCTGAAGCAGGAAAGACTGTGGATGAAGAAAAGATGTTGGAAGCCTTATTCCCCCCAACAACCAATACCCCGGAGAAGGGGCAAGCAAAGGAAGAACAAGGAAGCTGGGGAAACCCGACTCCCAAGTGAGTCGCGTGAAAAGTCGGTCGCCAAAGAGTTTCTCATGCACACCATTCGACTGGAACCTTTCAAAGGTACAAGTCGGGAACCTTTCGAAGGTACAAGTCGAGAAAGCTGGGGCAGAAGGAGGAGGACATACACTGAAGGCACAGATGTTTGTGAGCTGTCACAACAACTGAAGAAAGTGCAGCTCGCTATTGCTGAGCTTTACCAGGAAAATAGAGAGCTGAGAAAACAGTTAGCAACGAAGACCCTCAAAGCATCAACTTCACAAGGCCATGAGGGAAACATGACGTGGCTCAAGAGACAGCTCAGGGAAGCGCAAGATACAATCGTACAATTGCATGAAGCACAGAGGACGTCATAAGAGAGGAATGTGAAACACTTCAAAGAGTGTGAATCGACCGTGAAGAATGTCCGCGCGACTCTTGCCAGCGCACAGAAGAAGCTAAAAGGGAACAAAGTTCTGCAAAGGAAAGTGATGAACCTAAAACAACGCAACTGGTCTCTCAGGAGAACGCTTCGGGTATCAAAACTGCAGACGAGACCAGAATCATGATTAACTGATTTCATTCTTTTTTTCTCAAACGTGGCATAGATTTTGACAGTTTGAAGAAGGCGTCACCCTTTAACCATCGTTGTCGTTTTGGAAACGACTGCGATAGTTCGTAGTCACCTGCCACGTGCATACTCCGACAAATGATCACGAGGTAGAAATCAAGGCCATTACAATAAGTGGCGGGAGTCTGACAAAGCACTTGATCGTCCGTATACCCTGTCAAAGGAAGGCATTGACACATCACTCTCTTCATGACGAGATCTTATTGATTACTAAACCGCCGTGGTAGAGACAAGCGATTATGATGTGACCGAGTACAGTCGGTTTCTATTTTTGGTAAAGCGCCATATGACGAGTCATCTAGCAGAGAACAGTCAATTGCCTAATTTCTAGGGATAGTAGCTAGAGAGCAGGGCATCCCAGGCAGTGTGCCCTCACATATATATTTCATCTTTTCAATGTAAGACAGGTTGGTTGGAAAAAATAGTGTAGACAGTGACTATCGAATGTAGCTTTGAGCTCGATCGAAATTTAATGCAGAGGTCTTGAAGCTTTGACAAAAAGATTCTAATTGTAGCAGTTTGATGTATTGTTTCCCCTCTTTGTGTACATACTTCTTGTATTATTTATATTCATATCTATTTCTGTCTGAATCAGAACGTAATTTCGAATCTAGGATTCACCGCGTGGAACTCTAGATTTACGCCATTTAGACAAGCTGTGTTTCCTCTAAGCTAACTCTGAATTAATCCCCAGCGGTGCTTCGAGTTGCTTCATGTGTTTTTCCCCTTGCCACACACAACAATTTTTAATTGAATATTGTTGCTTACTTAGCCTTTATCCTCTCAAGTTCAGTAACTAAGTCATTTGTTTCTATCGTTTTCTTGAATCGACTCCATAGCCCAAGGTCTTACTTTCTTTCACAAATAGAACCATAAATTATTGTTTAAAGGTGTTAAATCTAGCCGATATCTTAAAGCCATATCCTGTACAGAGACGAAGTCTCCAGATAGAGTCCTATCCAGGTCCGAAAAGCTAGTTTCGGGCCTCAAAGTTGGTTTGTAGGTTGCCTCTGTCATTCGTTTCTTAGTCGAACGAAGTTTACAGAGCTCTAACATGTTCGACCATTTCTGACATGCGATAAAAGACCATGTGAAAGTTTTTCTCCTGTTCATCCCGCTTGTCCTCTTCTACCATCTTCTTCCTTCGGGATGCATGACCAACTTTGGGATTGAAAGTCTTAAGAGTTTCTTTACCCTGCTTATGCTTGGCCCTAGTAAACATTCACACTCAACAATTCAAGTCAAAGACAATTGCTCTGATACCAACATGATCCAGGATCTTTTCCTCATGTGACTTATTAAAGAACTGTATTAAAAGAGCATAAACAAAAGTATACCATAAAGAAGGAAAATCTCAAAAGGAAAGAGACATAATAATGCAATATGAATGCAAAGAACTTGATAACAGAGTTTGTCCCTGGTGGACTATGTCTCCATGTCCTGCTCTCAAATGGGTAGGTCTTTTTATTAACTCCACAAAAGAATTGGGCAAAATACATAAGTATACCTCATTCTGGAGTTAAGATACAAAATATTTTCTCATATAAGAAAATTAACACCACCACTACGTTCGTGGCGTCGTTTTACCTAAAAATGACTGTCTCCATGCCTCGATCCCAGTTGGACAATTTTTAGCTCAAGAGGCACCCCTGCCTTGGTTTGCAAGCCACTGTTCCTGCAATAAATGACTGGAAATCTTGAAAATCATGCCCTAGTCCATACAGATCCATACAGGTAGGCTCAAACTCCTCTCTCGTTCTCTGTGTTGTCCTGAAACACTGATGAACACCCCCTTATATATAAAATCTAGGCGGTTGTGTAATAAATGAGGTGCTTGCGCACTGGTAGGCAGAGCTAAGTTTAGAGTGTGGGTTAGCAGAGGTCCCGGGGTCGAATCCCGTGGACTCCACTCCATTTGGCGATCTATTTGGCAGCTTTTGCTAAATATGGAAAATGTTTTGGCGCGCTCCGCTAAATGTGGCGGGAAGGTTAGCGGAGGTTCCAACGATGGTTAACTTTGGCAGATATGCTGTATATAGTGGAACTGCCACCATATTTGGCAGATTATGTTTTATATATTTTTTAATTATTCGATTGCTGAGCCTCCTTGTGCATTTTGGGGGTGCCTTGTGGCGCCTTCCTATTGGGCCACATGGCATCCGTTGATTTTCCCACCTGTGTATGTTGACATCACCTTGGGACATGTGGCGCCTTCTGGGTGGTGCCACGTGGCACTTTTTTACTCATCCACATGGCGCTCTAAAAATTCCAAATTCGAGTGACATGTGGCAGCCTCTAGTGCTACTACATGGCATGCTGGCATCATGCTTACGTCATGATGATACGTGTCACCCTCTGCTCTTGCCACATAGGATGTATGGATGATGACATCATCCATACTGATGTTGACGTCAGCAGTACAGATGCTAACTCATCCCTGCTGACTGGGCTAGGTTTACCAAATCTTTGATCGCTTATATCTTTTGATCCGTAACTCGTTTAACGAGTCGTTTGCGCCGTTAGAAATCTTGCGAGACGCTCTTCATGATCCTGTCATTTTCAATGAGTTTCGGGAACTTTGAATTTTTTCCTTTTCTCTGCCTACTGAAGCCATTCTGAGCGTTCTGAGTTGCTTCTATAAGTTCTGAGTTTTTCTTAGACTTTTCTGGATCCTTTTTGGATCAATTAGGAGGGATGCATTGGTATTAACATGTTTGAAATCATTGTCAACATTCTTTCATACACTAAAAGTATTGTTCCTCTTGCTAAAACTATTGAAGGTCTTCACAAGCAACTCAAAGTTCTCCCACAATTATGAAAAAACTATAAGATTACCTTTAATATCAATAAAACCAAGATTATGATAACTAAATATAAGAAAGCAATATTTCCTCCAATTTTCTAGTTAGTTGAGTACAATTTGGTTTAGTTTGGACCATTAGAGTGTTAAAGGAATCCAAACCATCTGTCATGAGTGGAAGCAAGCCTAGGTATCATCCACAGGAATACCATTATTATGACATGGATAGGATTTTTGTTATCGGGATTTGTCAATAACAATATGTAGTTTAAATACTCGTTGAGTTGGCACTGATTTTGTAGAAATTTTCTTGTGCACATTTAAAAAATCCACCCTTGAAGAGATGTAACTTTGCAAGTACTTAGGTATCAACTTCAACCGCCACTTGAAGAGAACCATTGGTGATTGGAAATCTTATTACGGTATGAAAACAAATGTGGAAATGTTGAGTTTTGGGATTGGGGTAGTAAAATATTCATTTTAAACACTTTAGTTGTCTCATTAATTTTTTTATTGGTGTGAATTTTGTCCCTATAACATCCATCGTGAAGTTTATTTGATCCTACGACATCCCTAGTGAGGTTTGGAATAACATTGATCAAATCCAAAGGCACTCCATAACATGCAATTTTGAAGTTAAATCCAATGCTYRTTATGYCATTCCCTTGATTGAAGCTAGATGTTCTTTCATGGAGTCTAAAGCAATAATTATATATTTAGAGTTCAAACATAAATTTCTCAAGTTGAGGAAAGATAGGTTCCTTGTGCTTGCTTCTAGTATGAGAAATAGTCACCATATGCTTAAAAGACGCAATATTAAATCTTACATTGCTACGAATTTTATAGATAAGACATGGAATGACATTGAAATCATTACTATGAGGAAATTGATATACTAGAAAGATAAATCCTAATTTCGTTGATAGAAACTACTTTTCCAACATTGTGAGATTAAAGAACAAAATGAGTACTGC
>JASDQU010736194.1:176358-218828 GCA_032191745.1 Picea mariana
AGCTTCAATTTCAAGTTTTGTTTATTCCTTTCTATATATTATATGACATTTATTGCTTGATGGAAATCTGAAATATAATTCGTTGTCTTCCTTTCATTTTATTCATTGTAGATGTCTGGTGGAAAGCTCCCAGAGCTGTAGAAACTTGTCGTTCGAGTGCTTAGTCAAACTTGCAGTTCTTCAGGTTGTGAGCGCAATTGGAGTGTCTTTGAAAAGATACACTCCAAGAAGCGCAACAGGTTAAAAATGTTAAAAAATGCAACAATCAGAATTTAAATTGTTTAAACTTTATATTTGTTTTAATTTTAATTTTTACAATTTAGTATTTACTATTTATTTACCATCACTAACTATAGCTCTCAATGTTCATACAGGTTAGGTACCCAACGCCTTAATGACTTGGTATATGTCTACTACAATCTAAGGTTGTGGGTGAAGCAACTTGACAAAGAACCTGACATAGAAGCCATTTCATTGGATAACATTGACACCACCAGTCAATGGAGGGTGGAGATTCAGGAGCCTGAGATGGAGGAGGCCCCCGAGTGGTTGGAGGAGCATGCAGATAATTTGAGGGAGGAGGGGGCAACAGAGGAGGAGGAGGAGGAGGACGATGTTCCACTTCCAGTGGATACAGAGGCTGAGGAGGAGATTGGACTTCCAATGGATCCAATGCCACCACCACCTCCACGGAGAGCTATACCTGGAGTTGGACTTGGGTCCGTTGGGACTGGGAGGCAACACACTTTTCCTTCCACCTCGTCCCCATCACTTACCACCTCAGATGTAGCATCCGGAGCAGCTGGAGCTTCCACTCCAAGCTCATCTAGAGTACCTTCACAACCACCTATTGCTTCCAGAGGAAAATTGGTGCCCTTTACCTGTAAAAGGGCTAGAGCAGCAACAACATGACAGAGAGGGAGTCGATGATTTGAATTTTGGATTCCTATGATCTATCATTTTCATTTTATCATGTACTATTTAGTATCTAGATGCCTCATGATGATTCATCTCATGAGATACATTTATTTTGATCATTTGATGTGATTTTGTATCTACTATCATCCTATCAGGAACATCTTTTAGAATTTTCAGTTTAGTAATGATATGTGACCACTTGACATCTTATGCATCTTATTTATTGGTTGTATTTTCATATTTATGTAGCAAAGTGTTTATTTGATGTTGTTGTTGCTTTACACATTTAAAAAATTGAAAAAAATAAGTGTTTTCGTATTTTTTTGAGGTCTTGCGACATTTTCCGCCGATGTCGCCGAGAAATTACATTCCGGACCCTCACCGACACTTTCCCCGACACGACATATACAACATTGATATCAACCTTGTTAACATGGCAATGTGAACAGACATACACGCTTTATATTGTCATATTTACTTGTACACAAGGATTATATGGCTCAAAGTGCAGAATGCTAAACATTAAGATGTACACCCATCATAAAGACATTGAAAAAACTTTTATCTCTCACTATCTATGCCATTAAAGCTGCACATTTGTTGTGTTCAGGCTAAATTTAATAGCCAGTTTAAATAGCACTGTTATCCCCACTTTTTAGGGATAACTAGGAGATCATGTCTCGAGGCCCACAGGTCCTAGACATGGAGTATCGAGAGCAGGATTGACCTGAACATAGCCCTGGAGGGCCCACCCTTTTCTTCTTCCATCATCCTTGTCTTGTCAACAACAGTAACATCCATCACCATCGGCTTGGTCTTGTATCAGAAAGAGTTCTTGCTCCATGAGGTAATTGGTCCAGGTATCATGGTATGTGTCACTTTTGATCATTAAAACCTTTAAATATATGCATCTGATTCCTTTTATTTCTAACAACTGCTTGGACCTTACATTTGCCCACTTGACCATGTTTGGGGGGATTGGCAGGGTGTCCTAGCAAGCCTTTGTCCATAGGTTTTGGTTGTCCACTTGGGGGGGCTTCTGAAAGGCCATCGTCCACTCCCATCATAAAACCAATACTTCATCTTGTCTCCTGCTCACTTGTCCCACTCCCCTTGTCCGGGCATTGGGTTGACCTTTCTTCAGGATTTGCACCTTGTCTCGTGGGAAGAAGGGGCTAAAGGCCCAGAAGGTAAAAGCAAGCTGGTAAGAGATACAAGCCTAAAAATAAAACCTCGAGATGCTTCGCCTAGGGATCCCTAAGAAAGCAATAAAAGGCTTCTCAGCAATAAACTAGAGGGACCCGGAAGAAAATAATAAAACAAGACCTAGTCAGAGGATAGGGGGTCTCATCACGAGCCAACCTATTAGGTCCATGGGTACCTAGCAGTATGACATTGCCATCAGTTGGTTACCACACCAGGGCAGTGACTCTTGGCNTATGACATTGCCATCAGTTGGTTACCATGCCAGGGCAGTGACTCTTGGCTGCATGGCCAAGGGAAAGGGGGTCTCATCACAAGTCAGCCTTTCATTTCTGTGAAAGTACTTGTGGGTAACGCTGCCACCACTGGTCACCACACCAGGGTAGTGTCCCCTGATTAACTCTTGAACAAAAAGAAAAAGAAAAGCAATAAAAGAATAAAAGAATAGAGGCAAGAATGGGCTTGGAAAGAGTGCATCTATGACAGGTACAACTCACCTTCTACAAAGGCACCCACAGATAACACATTGCATCCTTGGCCCTCACTGCACCCGCATGCTTGGACTTCCCTTAACCACATCACCCACTCGCATGGTTTTGATGACGTTTTCTTCTGGGAACTCGCCTTTTCCAATGGACACTAGCCCAATAGAACGTTTTGCCTTTTTCTCCATATTTGTATAACAGGCTTGTGTAATGTCTTTGAGCTATTGATAGATGTATTAGGGATTTTATGCATATGTTTAATAATATTAATGATGAGATGTGATTGACATTGCTATGATCCCTGTGACTGATGAGCCCATGGAGGGCATAGCTTTTGATGTGCAAGACCATGCCCGACGGACAGGTACCATTTGGACCGATACACATGGGGAAAAGATCAGTTCGGACCTCCATGGGGCTAAGAGCCCACCAGATGGATGCTGAGACCCCATCAGGGGGCAGAGACAGGGCAGAGGATGATCAGAGACTTTGCACTAGAGAAGAAGAGAATGTTCCACCAGAGGCACTCCGACACTGCTTGGCCTAGGGGGATTGACCCACTTTCATAGGGACGTTGGCTCTAGATGGCCCAGGATGTCACCAGGAGGCTTATAACGTCATCATGAGCATGTTGGCAGATGGACAGGGTAGTTGGCACGTGTGACAGCTTGGAGGAGCCCAATGAGGGCTAATGTCTTGCTTCAAGAGGCTACATTTTCCCTGATAGGGGCTAACGTCACCCTAGGAAGGGGTGACGTCTTACCTTTTTGCTTGATTAGGGTTTTAGTCTAGCATTTAATGTAAAAACAGTATAATTTTGATATTATGGCCTTGTCGACCTTTTTTATGACCTAAAAGGTAAATTAGGTCATTAATACAGTATATAGTGAGGATTTTGATCCTCATTTTATCATCATAACTCATTCACTCCATAAGGAGGTCTAAAATTTGCGCCCTATCTTGGGTATTTGGCTGATTTAAGTGAGGCGCATTTGTTGAAGGAAGACTTTTTGGCATTCTATGGTGTTTCTCTTGAAGGAAGGTGTTACAACTAGGGTTTGCATGCTTATTTCTTGATGAATTGTAAGTATTTTTCTGCAAAACTTCTTGAATGAATGGTTGTAGTTTAATTTCTTGCATATGTTTATAAATTTTGTTGAATCAAAACCCTAGGTGACAAGCACACAAGTAGGTCCTTGTCTCATGTCCCCTGATAGAGAAGCTTTCAGCCATTGAAGAAGAAGAAGAGAGCCTAGCCGTAGCTACACTCATTTTTCTTCCTCTCCTTTGCTAGCCGTACCATTTTGAATTCAAGAGGAAGAAGACGTCCCAGGCCTAGGTTATCTACACTTAGGGCCATTTTTCTTTTAGGGTTTGATGAAAGAGCCTTGTTGTAGCAACACTCTCCCTCATTAAGCCTTCTTGTCTTGATTTTGTGCTTCATTTGAGCTAGCCGCTTTGCCAAATTGACCTAAGGAAGGAGGAGAGAGCACGAGGCCTTGCTATACCAACACCGGAGTGATCCTTTCTCCCCTAGGGTTTTGATTCTGAGGCCCTGCCATAGCAGCACTTCAAAACTCTTCCCTCTAGTCCTTAGCTTTCCTCCTTCAACCCTTGCGTCCTTCATTTTTGACTCCATTTCACCCTAAAGCACTGATCTAAAGTCCTCCAACGTTGAAGTGACGTTGATCAAACCACTCTCTAAATTCTTTGAAATTCAAACCCTAACCTACTAACCCTAAGTTGTTGACGTCATCATTGGATATTTCATCTTTAATGCAGCAACGTTTTACTTTATGAGCTATTGAATGGTGGTTTAAAGCATTTATTAAATGAAGTGTTGAATGGTTACATTGAATGCCACATCGTTCCAATATTTATTGGTGAAGTGTGATATTCTTTTCATTTGCTATTGATAAACATTGACTTCATCAACATTTATTGCTAATTGCTTATATATATTTATCAGATAGTCTTATGAAGTACTAACCCATTGAAATATAGCTTGCATATATTTGTTTGCTGTTGTCTTGTCCCGGGCAAGTGTTCTTCATTGGGGATTTACTTTATTATTGGTTGTTTAGCCGAGACTTTCTGTTTGGGTGGTGACTTGTGAAGGGGGAAAACCTTATCTTCGTCTTATTAGCCTTTTGCCTCTTCAAAACCCTAGGTCATCGGGGACGTCTCCCCTGGGCCTAACCTCCCTAAAGAGAAAGAACCATCCCATTGTGGTGACATTGGGTGGGATTGGTTCCTGTTACGCTAGTTTGGCCTTCTATCTTATAGCCTTTTCTCCTAGCTACAAACTGTGTGATAACAAGCACAACCAACTATAGTTTTTTATTTGGTTTGTTCAGAATGCAAAACTCAATAGCCAGAGTAAATGGCACAACTTCTGAACTTACTATTTCATACCCAAACTAATATTATAGCTGTATCTAAGAGCAGATAAGAGCATGGAAATTCTGAAGCAACATCTGATTTAATTTGTAAATTACGATAGCCATAATATTGTTTAATCCGTTTTCCAGTGGCATTCAATTCTCCTCCCTATCAAGTAGAAGTATGTAACGCCCCTTTCCAAGTGATCGCTCTAGGAGGACGACTTAGTAGCCTATTTGATTCTCGTAGACTATAGTCAATACAGAAGGGAATTAATAAATTAATTATTTAATGTCATTTGGGGGAAAAACAACATTATAAAGTGACATTGAGTAATTAAAAGTGACTCGAAGAGAAATATGAAGAAAGCCTTATAAAGTCACTTAATTAATTTAATTGAGTGGTGAAATGGGAAAAGAAGATTAAAAAGGAGAGATAGCTCATTCTCTCATTCATTCTTGAGCATTTTACAAAATCGATTTGGCGAGAGCACTTGTGGCTTGTGAGGGTTTTAGAGCAAAACACTTGTTGAGAATTGGTTTTGGTGGTGAAAGATTCCACCCTAGCTGATTAGCAGATTTTCCACTTGCATTCATTGTTGAGGAAGTCGATTCATCTATTGCAGTAGCTCAGGGTTTTGTGGAGGCCATATTTCTTGTGGAGGAGGCCGAGTTACACATCTGGAGGTCGTATTTGTTTGTGCAGGCTTTGTGTGGAGGTCGAGTCTTTTTGTGAGGGCCAATTCATACTCTATCAGCCTGTGGCATCTCTAAAAAGGAGGCTGAACCTTCATATCAGTCCTCTGGCAGCTTTCAAGAAGGCCACCTCTTCATTTCTGGTTCGTGTGGGGAGTTAGAGAGGGAGCTGTGCTCTCATTCTCAGATTGTGGGACTTCTAGAGTGAGGCCGTACCACCTTTTGCAGCAGTAGAGCTACTAGAAGGGGTCGATTCAAGTGCATGTTGTTGCTGTTTGTAACATCAGGGTTCCACACCATATTGTGCACTTTTCTGGTGGCACATAAGTCAGAAATTATACATATAATAGATCCGTGCTGGCTGGGTTTATCTGCTGCTATATACAGGTCAGAAAGTATAAACGGATCAGTTAGTAATTGCTGAGTATTTCTGCTGTCACAATTTGGAATAATAATGTTATCACTTGTTTTAATGTATTTGCTGCTTATTTTGATATTAAATACAAAATAAACCCTTTTTGGTGTGCCAAATCTGTGTTGCATCCATCACTGAATTGCATTAATGAGGAGATCTGAAACAAGTAACTCAAACTATAACAGCAGCAAACTGTTTGACAAAAACTCTAAACCAAATCAGCACTAGAAATATATCAGCGGCTCTAGGAAGGGCATGTTGTGAACTGTTTGACAACAGCCCAGAACCAAGTAAACCAAAATATATCAGCAGCATACACAAATATATCAGCAGTAAGGAGAGGAGATCTTACAAAGTAAGAGATTCCAATAACAGTGGTATTTTTTTTTAAAAGAACATGTTTTTTCCTGCAGGATCCATGTCAGTTATGTATTTAAAATGTATCCCAAGCAGATCCTCTGCCATTTCCAAACAGGAAATTGATCCTGTTTCGACCCGGATCCAAATCAAGGATCCACAAATCCTGGCCTCAGTGGGGTCAGATCAGGTAACTTAGTTAAAAATACTTTTTGTTTTATTTTAGCAGCTTTTTTGCACTAAGCTAATTTTAGTGCTACTGCTCCTCGTGAGAAAAAGGTTATTCTTTTTAATAATCTATTCTAGGTTTGCTTTATAAAATGCTAAAGATTTAATTTTGTCTTCCGTGTCCAATTTTTTTTGGAAATAATACTTCTTATATTCACATAAATATATTTACATCAGCAAAGTAAAAAGCAAGGGTGGAAGGGTATATACAATGGCACTTATATCCTCTTCCTCGATGCTACTAAAGCATAAATAAAGTCCAAATATGCATCAGGCTCTAATAGCTTGACATCTTTGTTAAACAAGAAACCTTTAGCCAACAGTTACATGTGTACTTCATCTCTCCACATGACAGAAAGCTGACAAAGAGCTGACCTCATTCTCCGACACACAATGGATTTTTGAAAGGACAAACAATGCAGAAATCCTCACACAGTGCCAAATGCCACTGAAAGAAGAGTGAACCAAAGACTTGGAGTCACCAAACAGAACTGCATGCCAATGAACTCTACTCTAAAGAAAAGCTGAACATTGCATCAACATATGATTCCAGCGGCTCCTAGAAATCTAGCAATCCTACAACATATGCTTCACCATTTCAAAACAATTGCAAATAGGGCAAAGACCATCGGAAGGAAGGAAGGAAGGCCCTCGTAGATAACCAGCCAAGCCTTGGAAGGAAGGCCATCGTAGATAACCAGCCATGCAAATGCACCTGCACCAACCAGATGGTGTGCAACCTCCAAATCCACCAACCCTCAGCATCTGAAGACACCCACTATGCATTGAGTACAGTGAAAGCTCATGGCGCTAATGCAAGATAGTGTACAACTTACGCAAATCGTACTATACAAGTGGACGCCCAAAACTCCAACATCAATCACGCCATACTGATCTCGAGATTTCAATGTTCATCTTGAACACATCCTCATGTGAAATGAGGCCAACAATCTCCATGATGATGAGTTGGTATGTGGAGAGCAATGCATACTCATGCGCCAGGGCATGCTAGTCCTTCCAGGAACGTGCATTTATATCCTAAAGGTCAAGCCAAAGAAAGATACCCTTCTTGCTCAACCAACACACCTAAAAGTAAAATATATCAACAATATAGGTGTCATGAGTCCTCTGGCTCCAAATAGGATGTTGTTATGAACACAAAAATACATATAAATAGGTAATAATTAATAATATAAATAACTAATGATTAATAATTAATTATGAAGAGACATGACATATGAAAGGTCATGTCTCTTATGAAAGGGCACCCCTGTGTGGGTATATATATAGAAGCCCTCATCCTCATTGTAATATCATCTTATTCATATTCATATTCTTATACATTTATTATTAAATATATATTTACTATCCTTAAATGGATTATTGCGTACTGTCCTATTTATACTGGATATTTACATAGTGAACCAGCTTGGTTCACCACAGATCTCTAGCTAAATCCCAACCTGCACCACTGCCAACCATTTTCCCCTAACCAAACCCGCAACCTTCCTCCAAGCAAAATGCGTCAAAAATCTGAAACTAGTGTGGCTCTAAATTATATCAGACAAACCAAAGGACCCCCATATCTTACCAATATGTTGAGTTGTAAGCAATTTGCATCTAAATAAAACCTGCCACAGGGAAGACCCATCCAGACAACAAACCACCCACTAGGCTGCAAGAATGCTGCCCTAAGTAGCCACATCAATCAAACCAAGCCCCTCCTCATCCTTGGGCATGATACAAACATCCCATAGCACCATTGGAAGGCCCCACTCCCCACCATATTTGGACCACAAATACAACCTTAGCATCTGCTCAAACCGCTGAAATTGCACCTTGCTGGGCATTCAGCATGACACATAATAAATGTGAGAAGCCTGAAGGTTGTCCAATTTTGTAACAAAATTGTATTATAAATATGTATTATTGAGTAATGCAAATGCCAAAAACACACTTTCAAGAGCAAATCACCCTAGCTATATCATTCTTCTATTCTGTGCATGTATGAAATAAAAACACATATCATCGTATTAACTAAATGAAGGCACTCAATGTACTCAACCAGATTTCTTGCAAACCCAACCATGTGAAAACAAAGACATGGAAAATTAAATTAAAGAGCTTATTTAAAATGTTTTATTTCAAATTTCAACCCCTCAAACACATTTTGGTCCTTTGGTGGAAAAGAATCATGGATCCATGCAAATGTTTGTGGACTACTAAGATTACATAAAGTCACCCACAAAGATACATTCTTCATGATACTCATGATTGGTTGGATAACTAGAAAGGAACCCTTGTATTTTCTAACATGATCCAAGAAGTGAGTATAGTCAAGATAGCATTCAAGATAATAATGTGCATAAATGCAACTTTACTACAAGAGATGATCATGGTGATTTTTTGGTGATGCCTTCCATTAAACAAACAATCTAGATATTTTTATAAAATTCACAAATGGTCGCTCAATGTCATATTTTGGGAAGGTTATAGTTATCCTCTTGGATGGCATTTCAATTTTCAACAACAATGTGGAAAAGCAAAAGGCAAATACGTTCTCAAGTCAATTGGCATATCGAAGGACCGCCTCCCTCCTTTTAGGTATTCTTTGGGTACCCCTAGACATCTCTTGCCAAATAAGCAGGAGATGAACGAGATTATCAGAGATGAAGAAGTATGTCCAAGTCACTTGGCTTAACCCATCATGAGGGTTGAAGCCCAAGATGGCCTTCTATGTAGAGCGGATTTTGGAACCGAGAAACAACCTCATTATTCGACCCCCTTACATGCTCTAGCACAGGTTGCATGCACTCAAAATCCCTCTAGGAAAGTTTCACATGGGTTCTCATACGCTACAAGTTGTGGCCGAGCATCAAATCCACAGGAGGGTAGGATTTGCCAATTATGTCATATGCAGGAGATTGTGATGAAGGAGCACTTTGTGATGTCTCGTTCCCAAGAGTAGGCCAGCAAGGAGTGACTTAGTAGTCTATTTGTTGCCGTAGACTATAGTCAGGCATAAACAGGGAGCAAGAGGAGAAATAGGGGTGATTTGGTGGCTAAACGATGAATTAAGCCAAAAAGCATAGGAAAAGTCACGTAAGCCTAAGTCAATGGAGAAATAGAATGAAAAGGTGTTAAGGGTGTTGATGATTACAACTACGTGAGACATCCTCCAGGACACAGACTAAGTGAGTCGGCCTGAGAGAGAGCCCATGAGTTGGGTGTGCCCGTGAGATGGGTGTGTAGTTCCTCTATGAGACGGAGATGGAACGTTGTGTGCCCCTGTGCAAGGAAGATGCCCATGAGTTGGGTGTGTCGTTCTCTCTGAGACGGAGATGAAACGTTGTGTGCCCCTGAGAAGGGAAGATGCCCATGAGATGGGTGTATTGCTTGAGATGAAACGATGTGTACCCCTGTGAGGGGTGAAGGAGCCCATGTGATGGGTTTACTATTCTCCTCTGTGCAGAGAGTTGAGATGATGTGATACTCCAGATGATTCTCCTGTGGGACTCAGTGAGATAGAGATCTGTTGAGTAGGACGTCCCTGTCGCTGAGCACAGGTGGACATGATCGTAGTGGCTGAGCACTAGTGAGTGTGTGTCCTGATGATTCTCCTGTGAGATGCAGTGAGACAAAGATTTGTTGACTTGGACGTCCCTATGGCTGAGCACTAGTGGGTGTGTGAGATCCCTTGCTATATTGTCTAAGAGTTAGATTTACCTGTAACCCTAATTGTAATGTAAAGGGTACAGGTCGGCCCCACCATAAAGTAAAATATAATTAATGTAAAAGATAATTAATATTGTAATTATTAATTATATTTTAAGTTATTGAGGTCGGCCCTATTGTGCCAATAAACACATCGTTTGACGTGATAAGTCTTGTGTAAATAAAGGTGAATCCCCATTGAGGAAATACACTTATCTTTGTGTCATCTCATGATTTCAGAAGTCGTGGTCTGAAATTATGAAAATTACAGCACCCTCTTGTGTGCTAGGTTTGGTGATGGTGTGGGAGGTCTTTCTCTTGAACAATATAGCAAAGGATTGACTGGGTTTTCTTCCCTTGTTGAGAAGGGTTTCCCAGGATACTTCTTGTGTTCTTGTGCATGGTTATTCTTCTTGTGATCTTGGTTTAATGCAACTAGTTACTGTCGCTGCAATTGTTTATGGTTCAAGTAAATGCTAAACAGAAAATTAAAATTAAATGCATGAGCCTGAACTAGTGAGAAATTAACATGGTATCAGAGCAGTACTTGAAGAAAACCATATACACAGTAAAAAGGATGGCAGCCGTGGGAGTTTTTGGACTGATAAGAAAGGGGCCAGACCCTCATTCGAATTCTGTGGTGAAGGATGAGGCTGGCCGCAGGCCTCTAAGGCACACCTGGGCACACCTGTAGCAGCACATGTTCCTGTGCTTGAACAGCAGAGAAGGGCCGGACTTTTCTCAAATTCCGAGGAGAAGTTTAAGGCTCTAATCACAGGCCGCACATGTTGAGCCCTATCCGCAGCATAAAGGAAAGGGCTTGAAGCCCCAGCCGCAGGTCCTGAAGGACACTAGAACCCTGCCACAGTCTTAAGGGGGAGATTAAAGCCTGGCCACAGACTTGTAGAAGTATCCACATGCCTGGTGGGGTAATTTCTGAGGTAGCCGGCAGTCCAGGAGTTCTTGGGGCAGCCATAACCAGAGACTCAAAACAATTTACAGACCAGTTTTTTTAAGGTCAAAATCTGAGGTGAATTTCTGTGACAGATGGAAGGCTATAGGGTAAATTTTCTGAGGTACATTCCAGTAAATGTATGGTAAATTTCTGAGTTAAATTACAGCAGATTTATAACTGATTTCTGAGGAAATGTAAGCAGCTACTAACAGCAGTAAGAAAGCCATGATTGATACCTATTCTGAGAGAGGATATAACAGCAAGAAGGGTGTTGGTCTGCAACCCCTTTGGACCCCATTGATGGCACAGGAAGAGGGTACCTCTCCCAGTAGTTTTGTTAGCTATGCAGACTTTGGAACTAGTATCCTACAGAACCTAAGAGATTGATGACTCTAATTTGGTGGAGATTCATTATCTCTCATGACTGCCACTTCAAAATCAAGTTCTAAGGCTGATTAAGTGAAGAATGAAGTACCCTTTAGGGTTGATGTTCTGAAACATATAGTTGGAGGATCTCCATCTTGTCTCTGAGAATAGCACCTAGACAGCTTGATATCCAGGAGTTATGAACAGTCATGAAATATGCATCATTATGAGGGCATTTTCTCCAGCAGAACTCAGAACTAATGTAGATGTATCCCAATTCCCCAGCATACTTTCAAGAGTTAATAGGTGGAACGCCCGGGATTAAAAGATGAATGATTGGAAAGAGGTTGTCTCCTGAAGAATGTCTCCTAGTAACAGATCTCGCAGCAGGAGAAACCAACTCCTGCAACAAATCAACAAGCAGACTGAAGAACTGACAATGTACACTCTCAGGTATGCACTTGTATATATTATTTGCATCATTGTCACAAGGGTACTTGCAAGAGGAAGGAACCCTTGGTGCAATCGTGGATCCAGAGGGATCTCATTGCATTCAGAGGAACAACACACTAGAAGTGAAGACTCTGGGTTTGATTGTTTTAAATTATCATGCCTCTAACCTACATTTCTAAGGTTGCTACATTACAAGTAGGTGTTGTAGCTGTGACAACAATCCTTAAATTGTTTTGATTCTAAAGATGTACTCATGAATCTCCTCTAGGAGATATTCTTGTCTTGTTTCTTTTCGTTTGTTTTCTTGTTCCAGGCAGGTTAACAACAAAGGAAGATGTTTATCCTTCAGACTTTAGAGGGAGTCAAACAAATTGAGAAGAAGAGACATCACCTTCTCCCCTTCAGCGGTTGAGAGGGAGACAACCATTATTCCAGTTGTTCCAGTTGATCCAGCTGCTCCAGTTGATATCCCCAGAGATATTGCAGTAGGGCATAAAAGGCCTGTCTGGGCTCGACAAACTCTGCAAGAGGCAAAGGAACATGCAGCCCCTCAAGGCACATCCCGAGAAAGCAAGAGACCAAAGAGATTTTCGAGCTACCTTTCAGCCATGAGCCACATCATTGATTCTGAGCCTTCTTGTCATGGAGAAGCTACAGGTGAGCAAGTATGGCAAGATACCATGACAAAAGAATATCAGTCTATCTTGAAGAATGATGTATGGGATATTGTTCCAAGACCAAAAGGGAAGTCTGTAGTGACTTCCAAGTGGATCTATAAGATCAAGCATGTAGTTGATGGAAGTGTCGAGAAATACAAAGCGAGATTTGTCGCCTGAGGATTCTCACAAACAGAGGGAGTTGTCTATGATGAGACATTTGATCCAGTAGCCCAATACACTTCCATCCATACTATCATACATGAGTTGGAAACTACATCAAATGGATGTAAAGACAACCTTTCTCAATGGTGAGATTGAGGAAGAAGTTTATATCGAGCAACCAGAAGGATTCGTGATACACGACGAGAAATCTCATATGTGCAAGTTGATGAAAGCCCTGTATGGACTAAAGCAAGCACCTCGTACTTGGTATGAGAAAATGGATGAATTCTTGATGAGTTTGGGCTTCAACAAGAGTGCTACTGATCCAAACCTATATTATCACATTGTTGGTGACAAGTGCCTAATATTGGTCCTGTATGTAGGTGATTTATTCCTCACTGGTTCAGAAAGACTTATTGTTGAATGCAAGCGAGCATTGACTTCTGAATTTGAGATGAAGGATCTGGGTATGATGCACTACTTCTTGGAACTAGAAGTATGGCAGAGGGCTCATGATAGTTTCCTGAGCCAAGGAAAATATACAATGGAGATATTCGGGATGATGGACTGCAAATCCATGCCTATACCGATGGTGATGAACTTGAAGAAGATGAATGAGGCTTCTTCCGATTCAGGCAAGATTGATCCACATCTTACAGACAACTGATTGGATCATTGATGTATTTGGTTAACACCAGACCTGATATATGCTATGCAGTGAATGTACTTAGTCAGTTCATGAGTCAGCTGAGACAGACTCACTGGATAGCAACGAAGCATGTATTGAGATATCTACGAGGCACAGTTGGATATGGCCTAAGATATGCCTCCAGTGTAGACTTGAGTTTGCTGGGATATGTTGATGCAAATTGGGGAGGGAGCACAGTGGACCAAAAGAGCACATTCAATTGTTGTTTTACCTTGGGGTCTGCCATGGTTTCCTAGTGCAGCAGGAAACAGAGCTCTGTAGCCTTGAGTACCGCAAAAACAGAGTATATATCATTGAGTGTGGCAGTCCGCGAAGCAGTGTGGCTTCGCTAGCTCCTAACAGATTTATTTGATCATGAGATGGATCCTACCATTTTTCATTGTGATAACCAGCGTTGTGTGAAGCCTTCTGAGAACCCTGTGTTTCACGATAGATCGAAACACATTGAGATAAAATATCGTTATATTAGAGACATGGTGCAGAGGAAAGCAATACACGTGCAACACCTTCCTACACATGAGCAGATTGTAGATATTTTCACCAAAACACTTGCCAAAACAAAGTTCGAGTACTTCCGTGAGAGACTTGGCCTAGTGGAGAATACCTCCCTAGCTGAGAGGGAGTGTTGATGATTACAGCCAAGATGAAGTTTGAGTACTTCTGTGAGAGACTTGGCCTGGTGGAGAATACCTCCCTAGTTGAGAGGGAGTGTTGATGATTACAACCAAGACGAAGTTCGAGTACTTCCGTGAGAGACTTGGCCTAGTGGAGAATACCTCCCTAGCTGAGAGGGAGTGTTGATGATTACAGCCAAGATGAAGTTTGAGTACTTCTGTGAGAGACTTGGTCTGGTGGAGAATACCTCCCTAGTTGAGAGGGAGTGTTGATGATTACAACCAAGACGAAGTTCGAGTACTTCCGTGAGAGACTTGGCCTGGTGGAGAATGCCTCCCTAGCTAAGAGGGAGTGTTTATGATTACAGCTGCGTGAGACATCCTCCAGGACACAGACTAAGTGAGTCGGCCTGAGAGAGAGCCCATGAGATGGGTGTGTAGTTCCTCTCTGAGACGGAGATGGAACGTTGTGTGCCCCTGTGCAGGGAAGATGCCCATGAGCTGGGTGTGTCGTTCTCTCTGAGACGGAGATGAAACGTTGTGTGCCGTTGAGAAGGGAAGATGCCCATGAGATGGGTGTATCGTTCTCTCTGAGACGGAGATGAAACGCTGTGTGCTGTTGAGAAGGGAAGATGCCCATGAGATGGGTGTATCATTTGAGATGAAACGATGTGTACCCTGTGAGGGGTGAAGGAGCCCATGTGATGGGTTTACTATTCTCCCCTATGCAGAGAGTTGAGATGATGTGATACTCCAGATGATTCTCCTGTGAGACTAAGTGAGATAGAGATCTGTTGAGTAGGACGTCCCTGTGGTTGAGCACAGGTGGACGTAATCCTAGTGGCTGAGCACTAGTGAGTGTGTGTCCTGATGATTCTCCTGTGAGACGCAGTGAGATAGAGATCTATTGATTTGGACGTCCCTATGGCTGAGCACAGCTGGATGTGCCCCTAATGGCTGAGCACTAGTGGGTGTGTGAGATCCCTTGCTATATTGTCTAAGACTTAGATTTACCTGTAACCCTAATTGTGATGTAAAGGGTACAGATCGGCTCCACCATAAAGTAAAAGATAATTAATATTGTAATTATTAATTATATTATGAGTTATTGAGGTCGGCCCTATTGTGCAAATAGACACATCATTTGATGTGATAAGTCTTGTATAAATAAAGGTGAATCCCCATTGAGGAAATACACTTATCTTTGTGTCATCTCATGATTTCAGAAGTTGTGGTCTGAAATTATGAAAATTACAACACCCTCTTGTGTGCTAGGTTTGGTGATGGTGTGGGAGGTCTTTCTCTTGAAGAATATAGCGAAGGATTGGTTGGGTTTTCTTCCCTTGTTGAGAAGGGTTTCCCAGGATACTTCTTGTGTTCTTGTGTTCTTGTGCATGTTTATTCTTCTTGTGATCTTGGTTTAATGCAACTAGTTACTATTGCTGCAATTGTTTATGGTTCAAGTAAATGCTAAACAAAAAATTAAAATTAAATACATGAGCCTGAACTATTGAGAAATTCAACAAGGGGGGACTTAATTAATTAATTACTCACCTTAGGAGAAAAAACACCTAGCTTAAGTGATGTCAATGGTGAATTAGATCAAGAAGAGTATAAAGGGAGGAATTCGACCTAATTCCTCATTATGTTATGATTTGATGTTGAGATAGTTCTAGAGGAGGAGCAAATCAACCCCCTTGTTGTTTTGTCGATTTCTGGAGGAAACCACCACCATTGATCGGTTTCGGTGTTGAGAGACACACCCTAGCCTATCGGAGATACCATCCAAGTATTCAACCGTGCTATTCAGGAGATCCAGTATAGTGATTGCGCAGCCTAGCCAGTGAGGGCGCAAGGGTTAGAGAGAGGGTTTGTGTGGTCGCACGAGATAGAGGAGTATCTTGCAGATTCCTTTCGACCCATTTGAGAGCTAGCCATGGCGCATCTTTTGAGCCACCAGTCATCAGTTTCTGACGGTGGAAACTCCCAAAACGCAACAAACAACAATTAGGGCGCAACTCTTGAGGAAGCACATTTGGGATTCCAGGGGGTATTCGGAGCAAATCCGAGGAAACCCTTCCGACCCATTACAGAGGAGACCAGGACGATCATTTCGAGACACATATCGTCAAATTTCGTTGTTGGGATCACTAGGGCGCACTCCCACAGCCCAGGAGGTGCATAAACCCCCAGCGGGTGACATCCGGAGCTTCAGAAATCAGATCTTTAGTTTGACAGTTACCAGGATCATTCTAGAGGTCAGGGCGCTCCTGTTGGGACAGTTTCCAATCTGTTATGATGAGTATAGCTATCAAGGCGAGTTTCCCAGTATTTGCAGCAGTTGCCATGAGCTTCCGGAACTGCGTGAGCTTGAGGACTAATTTATTTGTTTCCAACATATTATTGTATTCCTTGCTTTTTCCTCACAATACATATTAGTGAGTTGTGTTGTCCCTTCTTTCACATGCATCTTATATACTGCTAAAACACTAAATGAATGAAACACACATGCAAAAATCACCAAGCATGTTCACACATTAACTCAAACGCATCCAGAAACCCCTAGAGTATCAGATCCGAGTGGTAAAACTATAGTTCAGCAGTAGATATCCAGATCAGCTGGATCAGAGATATTTCAGTGGTATCAGAGCCTTCTTCCTGCCAACTTGTGAAGAAGTGCTTCTCATGACCCATGATTCCGGGAATATGTGAAGAATACCCAGAGGACCGATGGCATATTGGGGACGAGTACATTTAGTACTGCAAAGGTCATAACAGAGATAGGAGAGATAGAAACCGAAGGGATTACACTCCCTTCCACACTCAGCCAGATACAGAGCCATAGATAGAGGACAAAGAGCATACCAGTTCAAACATAGAGGCCGAGATAGAGAGGACTATGTGTGACCGGCGTGAGACACCTGAGGGCAGGGGGAAAGGCCCTGGGACACATGTTGACAGTACGCAGGCCATGTTGAATGACCTAGCTAGAGGACAAAGGGACATGATGTACACCATACAACAGATGGCTATCAATGCACAAATGCTCCAGCATGAGCACTATAGGTGTCAACGCTGCAGGAGGAGCGAGTGGTTCAGGAGGACACCATGGAGGTGGGGCCAGTGGCTCCAGTGGATCTCAGGGTGGAGCTAGTCCACACCCTTCATCAATCTGAGCCTACATATCATCTGGGAGGATCCCCCGACCTTTATACCCACAGTTCCAGGGAGGAAAACCATTAGGACAACCATGACAGGCGGGAGGACAGCCAGGTCAGGGACAGGTGGTGCCACAGGATCTATTCGGGGAGTACAAGAGAGACTACTTGGCACTAGGACCGAAGTTCCATGCATACATGAGTTTGATGGACTACTGTTCGATCAAATATCGAAACAGACCCCGAGAGGCACAGAGAGGCAACAGGCAAACTCACAACATGGATTTCATCAAGAAAGTGGGAAAGATGAACATTCCTACTTTCGACGGATCATCACGTTGCTCAGCTCAGGCATGGGTACAGAAGCTTGACACAGATTTCAAGCTTAACCCGATGACCGAGTCGAAAGCTATCAGCTTCGCCACCTTGCACTTGGAGGGGGAGGCCCATGAATGGTGGTACCATGGGCTGGTGACCTTGGGTCACAGTCACATTACTTCATATTTGGAGTTCACTGAGAGGTTGATGGAGAGGTTTGACAGGAGAGATCCAGAGCTCCACTTCAGGGACCTTACACAGTTGAGGCAGACCAGATCAGTTGAGGCCTTCATCACAGAGTTCCAGCGGAAGGCAGTGATCGTATCAGATATATCAGAGCACAGACTGGTGATGTTGTTCACCGAGGCAATGACAGAACCCTAGAGGGGTTGGGTTAAGGCTTTCAAGCCTCACACCTTACAAGAGGACATTGTGCGCACGAGAGACATGGGGGACTCAATGCTAAAACCCAAAACCTTTACCAAACCCTTTGTACCACAAAGAGACAAGGATCAGAGAAATCCTCAAAGGGAATGGAAGGCTAATCCCAAGTTGGATGATGACATGAGACGGGAGTTGATGAGAAAGAAGCTTTGCTTCTCCTGCAGAGACCCTTGGGTCCCAGGGCATAGATGCATGGGAAAGGGACAGATCCACTACATTGAAGTGGAATCAAGGAGTGAGGAGGAGGATGAGGATATCGGGGCACATGCATACATTGATTCAGAGGATGAAACCACACATGAGCCAAAGCAGTAGCCGAAGAAACCTCAGATACCGGCAGGGGCACTGTCGAAGGAGGAGACAAAACCTCTGATGCAGGAGCATCGCTCCACCTCAGCAACGCGCCAACATTCCAGCACATCAGCTCGCATTTCAGAGAAGGAGAGGCATTGACCCTCCCATTTTTAAATTTGAAATCTGATCCTATGGGGATTTGCGTTGTAAGGTTGTAAGAGCCAAGCCATACCTTTGTACAGGTAGTGGATAGGGTTGCCTTAAATGGTTGCTTGTACGCAGGTCTAGATCGTAGTCAGGTCTAGATCAACATTTATGTAATAAGCCGTAGGAAGTATGGTGCCGTAATTGAGACAGTCATAGCACTAAGGCGGTGGAGAGGATAAGTTCGTAGAGCCCTCGTTTTGTGAAGACTTAGAAGAGAGAAATCTTGGTAGAGAGGTCGGATAGGAGAAGCAGAACTCGAGAGAGGTCTGATAAGAGAAGCAGAACTCAGATAGAGTTAGGTTAGAAAAGCTTGAGAGAACTGGAACTCTGTTGCAGTCCAATTTTTGTAAACATTTGTATAGACACACAGAGATAATAGAAAAGTAATTTTTCCTGCACATGGTGTGTTTGCGTTTATTGTTATGATTTTACATGTCATTCATGTTTTGAATGTATGAACTGGTGAAGTATTGAATAAGTTTCAATTGTTTCTCATCTTTGAGTTCCAAGTGCAAGGAGTGCACATTTGTCCATAAGGAGTGCGTTGACAGAGGTGAGTTAACCTCAGGAAAGCTCAGGAGAGATACTGTTGAACCTTCACTAGCAGAGGTGCAAGGAGTGCACAGAAAGAATTTTGTGTTCAGTTCGTAAAGAGACAGAGTTACTGAACACTCTGTAAGGAGAAGCTCTGCAAGGTGTGCATCGAGCAAGGAGAATGTTAGGAGGGCGAGAAGAATTTCTTTTCAAGAAATCCTTCAGATCTGAGTTTGATGAAATCCCAGAAACGCAAGGAGTGCGTGGGAGATCGAAATCTTCGAGGAGATCAAGCTCAGAAGGGATAACGCAAGGAGTGCGTGGGAAGCGGATTTATTCTAAGTCCTAAAGCTCAGAGGAGATAACGCTTTCAGAAGCATAAGCAAGGCCCAGAGTGATTGGGTTTGCAGGAGGAAGTTCAAAGGCCAAAACCTTTGAACATTGACAAAACTCTTCCAAGGCAGAAGAAGTCAAAAGCTCAGGAGGAGGAGCGACAACAGTCGTTAGATCGGTTGTGGAAGGGAGCCTGGACCGTTAGATCTACGTCCAGTGAATAGAGGAAGCGCAGAAGACAGAAATAGATCCAAACTGTTGGATCTGAGTGCAGAGGACCAGCAATCATTGGATCCGGACAGAAGTGCACAAGCCTTAACGTTGTGCAAACACAGGAGAGTGGACTCGCAAAAGTCCCGAAGTCCCGAAATCATTTGGGACCGTCCATCATCTGGGACGACGCGTGGCAGAAATCCATCAATTTTGGGTGGAAATGCTCCGGGAGGAACGAGCACCCAGAAGTTTGAAACTTCTGAAGCCCGAAGAGGCGAAGAGCCGGAGGGAATCTGAACCATCAGATTCAGAGGGACACGTGTCGGCAAATCGTAAGATCAAGAGAAAGATGGGGGATGGAATGTTGAAACACCCAAACCCCAAATCGCCGAAGAGCTGAGGGTCATCGATCTGCGAGGGGACAATTGTTAGCAGATCTGAGATTTCGGATAGATGCATTCCGGGAGAAATGAGTGTATAGGAGTTTGAAACTCCAAAAGTTTGAAGAGCCGAAGTGCCAGAGAGCCGAAGACTGGAAGAGAATCTGGACTGTTAGATCTAAAAAAGGGCTCGTGGCGAAAGATAGTGGACTCCGAGGTTTTTGTGAGAAGTTGAGTTTCAAAAAGTTCAGAAGTGCCGAAGCCTGAAGCATTCAGGGCCGTTGATCCCAAAGTGAGCAAGTGGATCGTTGATTTGCGAAGGGACGCGTGGAGGACAGAGACTCACTCCGTTGGATCAAGGAGGACAGGTGTCAGAGGATCCGATACTCTGGAAGGATTCACTCCGGAGATTTGCGTTGGTTGAAATTTGAGAACACCGAAGGCCGAAGTCCCGAAAACGACGACAGTCGTCAATGCAAAGGTGGACACGCGGCGCCAGATCTAGATCTCCGGAAGAAAGCGGAGGAGGAAAAGGTCCGAAGAAGATCTCGATTGTTGATCGAGGAGGGAGCAGAAGGATTGTTGATTTGGTTGAGGAGGCCAAAGTCTCGAAGCGGGAGCGCAACCGTTGATTGGGGAGGATACGTGTCAGGAGATCTTCCACTCCGGAAGATAACCAATCAGCAGTGGCGAGGGTTTGAGAATTGAGATTCCCGAAGGCCGGATTCACAGAAGAAATCCTAGCCGTAGATTAAGGGGGACAAGTGTCAATAGATCTTCTACTCTGGAAGATTATCACACAGTGAAAAGTAGGAAATTGAGAATTGAGATTCACGAAGGCCGAATCCGCAGAGGAGATCCTGGACGCAGGTTCAGGGAGACAGGTGGCAACAAATCGTTAACTACGGAAGATTGCGATACGGAGGAAAGCGAGGTTTGAGATTTCAAAACCCTGAAGTCTGGAATCGCGAGTAGATCGTATCTGTTGGTTCAGGAGAGGCAGATCTGGTCTGTGGATTTGTAAGGGGCAGATCTAAAGCATCAACTCGAAAAAAAGGTCAAGATCGGGAGATCGACAATCCTAGAGCATTTCGTGGATTAAAGGTGTGTGGACTTTAACAGGTAATCCCGCGGCCATGTGAGGTTGTCACCTCACCCAAGGTCACATGCAAGGAAGGGGCTAGTGGAAAAGAGCTAGCACCTGCAATTTGAAGAACGCCCAGAGCGCGCAGATAGAGGTCGCGGGTATCACAGGACTTGCACCTTAGGAGGAAAAGGGGCATGTGCATAATTGATTTGGGTTCAATCAGGACCTCGAAGAGTCAATTCGACTCAGATTGAAGAAAGATCCTAGACCGGGACGTTGCAGAACCCTAGGAGGGGAGGGGAGCTGCATCAAGTGGTATTAGAGCAGGTTTTCATCTATAGATTTCAGGGGAAAGAGAAAGAGGAGGAGGCCATTATTTTGTTTGCAGACAGCAAGCAAAGGGCAAGACGATGAAAGGGATAACCCGATAACATCAAGTGGTATTAGAAGTTAAAGTTTGCCTATAGACAACAGGTGAAGGGAAGCAGGGTACTGATGCTCTGTGAGAAGGTTGTTGCATATGCGCAGCAACAAAAATTTAAACAACCAAGTGAGTTGTAAGAGAAGATGGAGATGCTCTTGGATGAGGAGTGATCCATAGGCTTGCCAGGAGGGCAGGTAGAAAGTGAAAATGGCTACTGAAGGCCATGAGCGTGGTCGAAAGGAAGACCACAAGCATAAATGCAATCCAGAGGTGGATCTGGAGCTCAATGAGATAAGAGCAAGGATGGAACAAGTAGCATTGAGGATGTAGCGAGAGGAAAAGGTACGCTGGAGGTACGAATGTCCTCTGAACAGGAAGGCAAAATGGCCTGTTCAAAAGTTGTTGGCCAGGAAGCAGCAACAAGGGTTACAGAGGTGGCTAAGGCATGCTGAAAACCTCAGTGACACAGAGGAGGAACAGATTCTCATTTGTGAACCAAAAATTGGGAGACACCTCAGTGAGGAGGAGGTGAGATTAGATGAAGATCTCATAAACTGCCAGGAGGGTAGAAATGGACTTTCAAGTTGCCAGGTGGGCAATAGGAAGAGATCAGTGGAAGGTCTCATATACTGCCAAAGGAGTAGTGCTGAAAGTTCAGATTGCCAGGTGGGCAATGAGATGGGATCAGTTTATCTCATTGACTACCAGGTGGGCAGAAAAGAAGTCCTGAATTGCCAGATGGGCAAGGGAGGGAAGGTGAGACTGTCAGAAAGTCTCATGAGCTCAGAAGTGAGTTCATGTCAGCAAGGAGTGTTGATGGATGAAGATTCATGCGGATTTGCAGACCATGTGAATGAAGATGATGAGAAGTTAGAAACTTTCACCATCCAAGAGGAAGATCAGAGGAGCATTATGATTATTGGAGGAATCAAAGAATTCCTAGCAAACAGCCAAGTGAAGGCCAGTGCACATGACGAAAGTGCAATAGCGGAGGAAGGACAGCCAACAGTGACTGTCATGATGGAGCAGATATCAGAATCTGCCCAAGGAGAAGAGGAAGAGGAGCACACAGTTGAGATGCTCACACCATGGGAGATAGAATTGAGGATGTTGGAGGATTGGTTGGACAATCCAAAACCAGCAGATGGTTGCCGGAAGATAGTCATGCAAATTTCAGGGGAAGAACATTCGACAAAATTGCTCAAAATTTTCAGCCAGGAAGATGAACAGGAAATGACTGCAGCACGGAAGCCTGCAGAAGAAGAGGAAGCAGACAACATAGACTTTGTTGAACTGCATAAGGAACTGGAAACCCTGGAGAAAAGGGTCAAGATCCAAAGTATGCACGTCCAATAGGCTAAGTTGGAGACAGATGGAGGAGCATACCAGCCAAAGGAACGGTTGGAGGGAGTTGAAGATATGCCAGCACAAGAGGAGCTGACAGAAGTTAATCTGTCAGAGGAGGAAACTGAGCAGCAACTCAATGAGGAGACTTCAGAGTTGGAGCCTGCAGCAGAGTGGCAACTTAGTGCCACAAGGGGAAATGAAGACAACATGGGAGATCGAGTAGATCTGCCCACTGATAAGTATGGAAAGGAGAAGGAAGTGCAGCCGAGAAGACTGCATAAGGAGAGCCAACCATTGGAGTAGCTGGACAAGGTGATGGAGGAGATCAGGAAGCTGATGTTGAGGTCAGCAGAAGCAGTTAGCAAAATGGAGTTGAATAGAAGAGAGTCTGCCATAGCAGCACGAAAGAAGCAGAAGCAGCAATAGTAGCGACATAGCTGAAGAGGAGCAGGAAGAGAACTCCAAGGGAGAGTTTGGGATCCAGGAGGATTTCAACACTGGAGAAGAGGAGCTCATGAGCAGGAGCTCACGATTTTCCTGCAGTGGAGTATGATGCAGGAGCATCACTCCACCTCAGCAACGTGCCAGCATTCCAACACATCAGCATGCATTTCAGAGAAGGAGAGGCATTGACCCTCCCATTTTTAAATTCGAAATCTGATCCTATGGGGATTTGCGTTGTAAGGCTGTAAGAGACAAGCCATACCTTTGCACAAGTAGTGGATAGGGTTGCCTTAAATGGTTTCTTGTAAGCAGGTCTAGATCGTAGTCGGGTCTGGATCAACATTTATGTAATGAGCCGTAGGAAGTATGGTGCTGTAACTGAGATAGTGACAACACTAAGGTAGTGGAGAGGATAAGCTCGTAGAGCCCTCGTTTTGTGAAGACTTAGAAGAGAGAGATGTTGGTAGAGAGCTCGGATAGGAGAAGCAAAACTCGAGAGAGATCTGATAGGAGAAGCAGAACACAGATAGAGTTAGGTTAGAAAATCTTGAGAGAACTAGGACTCTGTTGCAGTCCAGTTTTTGTAAACATCTGTATAGACACACAAAGATAATAGAAAAGCAGTTTTTCCTGCACATGGTGTGTTTGTATGTTTGTGTTTATTGTTATGCTTTTACATGTCATTCATGTTTTGAATGTATGAACTGGTGAAGTATTGAATAAGTTTCAATTGTTTCCAGTCTTTGAGTTTTGAGTGCAAGGAGTGCACATTTATCCGCAAGGAGTGCGTTGACAAAGGTGAGTTAACCTCAGGAAAGCTTAGGAGAGATACCGTTGAACCTTCATCAGTAGAAGTGCAAGGAGTGCACAGAAAGAACTTTGTGTTGAGTTCGTAAAGAGACAAAGTTACTGAACACTCTGTAAGGAGAAGGTCTGCAAGGTGTGCATTGAGCAAGGAGAACGCCAGGAGGGCGAAAAGAATTTCTTTTCAAGAAATCCTTCGGATCTAAGTTTGACGAAATCCCAGAAACGCAAGGAGTGCATGGAAGATCGAAATCTTCGAGGAGATCAAGCTTAAAAGGGATAACACAAGGAGTGCATGGGAAGCGGACTTATTCCAAGTCCTAAAGCTCAGAGGAGATAACGTTTTCAGAAGCATAAGCGAGGCCCAGAGTGATCGGGTTCGCAGGACGAAGTTCAAAGGCCGAAAGCTTTGAACACTAACAAAACTCTTCCAAGGCGGAAGAAGTCAAAAGCTCAGGAGGAGGAGTGACAACAACCATCAGATCGGATGTGGAAGGGAGCCTGGACCGTCAGATCTACGTCCAATGAACAGAGGAAGCGCAAAAGACAGAAACAGATCCAATCTATTGGATTTGAGCGCAGAGGACAAGCAATCGTTGGATCCGAACAGAAGTGCACAAGCCTTAACATTGTGCACACACAGGAGAGTGGACTCGCAAAAGTCCCGAAGTCATTTGGGACCATCCATCATCTGGGAGGACGCGTGGCGAAAATCCATCAATTTCGGGTGGAAATGCTCCGAGAGAAACGACCACCCAGAAGTTTGAAACTTCCAAAGCCCGAAGAGCTGAAGAGCCGAAGGGAATCTGAACCATCAGATTCATAGGGACACGCGTCGACAAATCGTAAGATCAAGAGAACGACGGGGGATGGAATGTTGAAACACCCGAACCCCGAATAGCCGAAGAGTCGAGGGTCATCGATCTGCGATGGGACAGTTGTCAACAGATATGAGATTTCGGATAGATGTACTCCGGGAGAAATGAGCGTATAGGAGTTTGAAACTCCCGAAGTCTGAAGAGCCGAAGTGCCGGAGAGTTGAAGACCCGAAGACCCAAAGAGAATCTGGACCATCAGATCCAGAAAAGGGCACGTGGCGAAAGATCGTGGACTTTGGGTGAAATCACTCTGGGAGAACGCGAAGGAGAAGGGTTTGAAATCACCGAAGCCCGAACAGTCGAAGCGGACGATAACCATTGATCTGGGTTGGACAAGTGTCACCAGATCGTGAACTTCGGAGGATCGTACTCCGAGGTTTTTGTGAGAAGTTGAGCTTCGAAAAGTTTCGAAGCGTCGAAGCCCGAAGCATTCGGGGCCATTGATACCAAAGGGAGCATGTGGATCAGTGATCTGCAAAGGGACGCGTGGAAGACGGAGACTCACTCCGTTGGATCAAGGAGGACAATTGTTAGAGGATCTGATAGTCCGGAAGGATTCACTTTGGAGATTTGCGTTGGTTGAAATTTGAGAACACCGAAGGCCGAAGTCCTGGAAACGACGACAGTTGTCGATGCAAAGGTGGACACGCGGCGCCAGATCTAGATCTCCGGAGGAAAGCGGAGGAGGAAAAGGTCCGAAGACCCGAAGAAGATCTCGATCGTTGATCGAGGAGGGAGCAGAAGGACCATTGATTTGTTTGAAGAGGCCAAAGTCCCGAAGCGAGAGCGCAATCATTGATTGGGGAGGATACATGTCAGGAGATCTTCCACTCCGGAAGATAACCAGTCAGCAGTGGCAAGGGGTTGAGAATTGAGATTCCCGAAGGCCAGATTCACAGAATAAATCCTAGCTGTAGATTAAGGGGGATAAGTGTCGATAGATCTTCTACTCCGGAAGATTATCACACACGGAAAGCAAGAAATTGAGAATTGAGATTCCCCAAGGTTGGATCCGCGGAGGAGATCCTAGTCGCAGGCTTAGGGAGACAGGTGGCAACAGATCGTTAACTCCGGAAGATTTCCATACGGAGGAAAGCGAGGTTTGAGATTTCAAAACCCCGAAGTCCGGAACCACGAATAGATCGTATCCGTTGATTCAGGAGGGGCAAATTTGGTCCATGGATTTGCAAGAGGCAGATCAAAAGCGTCAACTTAGACAAACCGTCAAGATCGGGAGATCGACAATCCTAGAGCATTTCGTGGATTAAAGGAGCATGGACTTTAACAGGTAATCGCGCGGCCATGTGAGGTCGTCGCCCAAGGTCACATGCAAGGAAGGGGCTAGTGGAAAAGAGCTAGCGCCCGCAATTTGAAGAACGCCCAGAGTGTGCAGACAGAGGTCACGGGTATCACAGGACCTACGCCTTAGGAGGAAAAGGGACCTGTGAATGATTGATTTGGGTTCAATCAGGAGCCCGAAGAGTCAATTCGACTCATATTGAAGGAAGATCCTAGACCGGGAGGTCGCAGAACCCCAAGAGGGGAGGGGGGTTGCATCAACCTCGTAGAGAGGTGAAAGGGGGAACCATAGCAACCCTTTCAGGAGTATCGAGGTACAACATTCTCAGGCTCAAGGGCCTTGTACAGGGGCAACGCATGCCCGCTTTAGTTGATGGTGGGGCCACCCACAATTTCATAGATGCGTACTTGGTAGCCAGGAGGAGGTTACGCACTGAGGAGTTTGAGGGATTCCACGTGGAAGTGGCAAATGGATACACAATTACATGTTTGGACATGATCCCAGACCTAGAGGTCAAACTAGGAAACTACACCATGACAGATACTTTCTATGTAGTTGACCTCTCAGATACTGATGCAATATTGGGGGTACAATGGTTATATTCATTAGGGGAGATTGGGTTCAACTATTAGACGTTGACCATGAGCTTCAGAGACGCCATTGGATCGAGAGTGGTATTGAGAGGCATGTCTACAGGAGCACAACAAGCAGTATCGACAAAAAGGATGGAGCGGATCTTCCGTCGCAGTGATGTGGCCTATGCAGCAGAGTGTTTGATCACCACGCGAAAGGATTCAAAGGGAAGAGAGCATTACCATCCACGGATCATAGAGCTTCTGAGTCCATATGAGCCAGTGTTTGGGCCGATACCACTAGGGAGACCACCAGACAGGGTATTTGAGCACACGATCAAGTTGGAGGCAAGGGCTACACCAATGATCACCGTGCCCTATAGGCACCCCAAGAGATTCAAGGAGAAAGCAATCAACGGATTGCTTGCGATGGGGCACATCAGGCCCAACACGAGTCCTTTTGCTTCTTCAATTGTTCTGGTACTAAAGAAGGATGGCACATGGCGAATGTGCATTGTACAAAGCTCTCAACAAGAAAACGATCAAGAATAGGTACCCCATTCCACGCATAGCTGAGTTGATGGACGAGTTGCATGGGGCAGTTTTCTTCACCAAGATTGATCTGTGGTCAGGATATCATCAGATCAACATCAGGGAGCAGAATATAGAGAAGACAACATTCAGATCCCATTTTAGACATTTTGAGTTCTTGGTCATGCTATTTGGGTTGACCAATGCACCTGCCACTTTCCAGGCTTGCATGAACCACATCTTCAGAGGGCAATTGAGGATATACCTTTTGGTATTCTTCGATGATTGTAATTGCCCCCACCTGTTAATGAAGAAGTTTTGAGAAGACTCAGTGGTCTAGGCATCCCCACTAGGCCATAGTCTCACACTGAGGGGAAGGGTCAACCAAACTAAGGCTATATTCTTAAGTTGACTTGATAAAAAGGTGAAAAAGAATTAAAAGATAACTCAATGAAGGAATAGAAGCGCTAGAGGTTGAGTTAGGAGTTAACCCTAGGGGTTAACTTAACTCAACAGGGAAATAGAAGAAAAGTATAAAGAGGAAGTTGGGGCGTACCTATTATTCATTCTGGATTTTAGTATTTGCTTGTTGATGCTCTTGAGCATATAGTTTTGAGGGTTTTGATATTACAAACCCTAGTGAGCAATTCAGTGGTGAAAGATTCCACTCACCTTGCTCCAAGCTCGGTCTCAGGGATGAAATACTCCACCCACACCAGTCTATCACAATCATCTATTCAGGAGGACTAGCAGGGCCGTACCAGTTGGATCTGCAGGGCCATACCAGCTAGGGTTTTCTTGCAGGGGCGCACCAACTATTAAGTAGAGTTCAATCCAACATTTGGAAGAAGCTTGAGGTGTTCCTAGCATTAGGGTTTTGCTTGCAAGCCCTTGCTCATCATTTTGAGGGCTTCTTGGAGGAGTTATCACGTCCCTATCATCTACTGCAGGTTGGGACGATTTTAGGAGGAAGGGTACGACTTGTGATTTAGTATTTCTCAGATCTAGAAGGCTAGAGGCTAGATCTGACCTTGAAACTTCTCTCAAGTGCTTATAGATGCCCGATCTATCATCCGAGAGAGTTTCAGACTATTCAGAGCCCACATTCAGCTAGGCCGTACTATTGGCCATATTCAGGGTTTCAGGAGGGCCGTACCATCTTAGGGATTATGCAGATTGGAGGGGAAGCTTCAGTGTTTGAATGCCATACCTCAGAAGGAGACTTCCAGTGTCTTGATCTATCATTGAGGAGGGTTTGGCAGCGTTTGGAGGGCTTCGTCTTCAGGAGGGTCGAGCCCTTGGTGCTTATTGTCTTCAACAGACCGTACTAGCAATAAGCAGGGTCGTACCAGTTGCTTAAGGGTTAGGCCGAAACCTTGGTTTTGCAGTTGAGCATTCATCTTCTATTGCAGCCTTTGGGAGGCTTGATTTATATCTCTGGGAGCATTTTGTATGCAGCTCCATTATTGTCTTGAAGCCATCTACTTCAGATCTGCTTCTCTATTGTATCAGGTGCTTGCTTACTTATAATAAAGTTCAACTATTTGCTTGTAGTGCCTATCTTGTGTAGTGTTGATGATCTTCATATGATTACAGTGATGCTTGTATAAATCTGTGGCTGAATAATTGAATAAACCCTAAGGCCGAAATGTTCAAGGCCAACCTGCATACAAAACAGATAATAATCAAATCAGTAATTAGTTAGTGATTCTAAGCAAAAAATTGGCTTGGGATCATTACAGTGGTATCAGAGCTTTGATCCTCCAAACCTGTGGGGGATTAGCGCATGCAAAGATATAGTGGGATCTTTATGGGCAGAAGGAAGAAACAAACCAATGAAACAGAAGTCGAAATGGAGGGTTCATGAGATGACCGTGAGCCACAGGGCTTGGCCTACTTAGCAGTCGAATTCCATAAGACCCTAAATCTTACAGAAAGCAACCTGGTTCATCACTTATAGGAAAGCGAGGAGACAAACCAAATGGAACAGGCCAAAATCACTGAGACCTTAGAGAAGGTAGATGGGAATCTGAGGAAGATTGATGAGAACCAGACGTTGATAACTCAGTTATTGATGCAGATGACTCATCAGGGGAAAGACCCTGAGACGTATGGAAACAAAGTGGCTGGTGGATATGGTGGATCTAGTGGATCCCATGGTGAAATTAAATATAATCTGGAGAAAGGTCCCAGATCCGAGGGAAGCCATGGAGGAGGCACGTCATATGGACAAATGGGTAGTAGGGCTAACCCTAGACCATACTTTCCCACATTCACAGATGAACAGGTGCAGTAGGAGCAGGTGGACGACTTTGTGGAGCATATGGCACAGTGTACTAAGGAGTACTATGGCCTAGATATGATCATTCAGAGGCAGATGTCCCTGGATCAATATTGCCAACTCAAGTTCAGAAATAAGCCCAGGCCGAACCACAGGAGCAGTTTTGAGTTTGAACGAAGAGCAGGGAAGATAGAGATCCCATACTTTGATGGTACAGCCAAGATAACAGCACAGGCATGGGTGCAAAAGCTGGACACCTATCTACAGCTTAATCCCATGAGGGAGATGGAAGCCATCAAATTTGCCACTATGTACTTGGATGGCAAGGCTCATGATTGGTGGTACCATGGACTCACCACACTAGGCCACAATCAGATAGTGTCCTACACAGAATTCACTCAGAGGCTCATTGATAGATTTGATCAAGGGGATTCAAAGCTACACTTCAGGGAGCTCACACAGCTTAAACAAACAGGTACGACTGAGGCATTCATTGAAGAATTTCAGAGGTTGGCCGTGATGGTGCTGATGGAGCCCTTGAAGGGTTGGGTAAACGCTTTTAAGCCTACCAACCTATAGGATGCTATCTGGAGGACGAGGGACCTAGGACCAACTGCTAGGCCAAAATTTATACCCAGACCACCTCTTAACGCTGGAGGAAGAGACCAAAGGCCTCCAATGAACTAAGGAGGACGTGACCCAAGGAGTTTTGACAGGGGCCGTGGCAGAGTGGACGAGAACACCAAGAGGGAACTGAGGAGGAAGCAACTTTGCTTCACTTGCAAAGAACCATGGAACCCAACACACAAATTCATGGGCCGTGGTCAAGTGCATTACATAGAAGTCACTTCAGACAACGAGGAAGAGGAGGAGATCGGCCAGATACATAACATTGAGGCCAAAACCATTGAGACAACAGAGGAGGAGATCATAGGACAAGACAGTACGACTGAGGAGAAAGCCACCTTGGCATCTATCAGTGGAGTGCCCAAATATAACACCTTCCGAATGAGGGGAGTCTTGCAGGGACAGAAGGTATCGGTTCTGATTGACGGGGGAGCCTCTCATAACTTCAATGATTCAGCATTGTTGAAAAGGAGGCATATACCCACAGTAGAATTTGAAGGCTTCAAGGTGGAGGTAGCAGATGGAAGCACTATGGCTTGTGACGTCTATGTCATGGACCTCCCAGATACCAACATCATCCCTGGAGTTCAGTGGCTCAGTACGTTGGGGCCTATCACCACCAACTACAAAACCATCGAGATGTCATTTACAGAGGAGGGTGGACGAAAGGTAGTGCTCTGAGGCATGACAGGTAATGCAGCAAAGGTAGTCACGGCCAAGAGGATGGAAGCCATCTTCCGAAGAGATGAGATAGTATACGCAGCAGAATGCAGTATTTCAGCACGTGTGGATGAGCAGGGTAAGGTTCACTACACCCCAGAGATCCAAGAGATCCTTGAAAAGCACCACAAGGTGTTTGGACTGATTCCTCCAAGGGTGCCACCAAACAGGGGATTTGAGCATATTATTGAGCTAGAGGAAGGAGCTAAACCAGTCATCACCACACCATACAGGCATCTGAAGAAGTACAAAGACGAGATAGAGAAGGCCATCAAGGATCTTTTGGACATGGGGCACATCAAGCCAAGCACTAGCCCTTTTGCTTCTTCAGTAGTGCTAGTTAAGAAGGATGGCACTATGAGAATATGCATAGACTTCAGGGCCTTGAATAAAAAGACAATCAAAAACAGGTACCCGATACCAAGGATTGATGAGCTGCTAGACGAACTGCATGGAGCTGTCTACTTCACAAAGATTGACCTTCGTTCTGGCTATCATCAAATCAAGATGAGGGAGGAAGACATCTCAAAACTTTCAGGTGTCATTACGACCATTATGAGTTCTTAGTGATACCCTTTGGGTTAACCAATGCCCCTGCCACGTTCCAATCTTGCATGAACCATGTGTTCAACAAGCAGTTGAGGAAGCACCTATTGGTATTTTTTGATTACTTGCTCATTTACAACAAGACGTGGGAGGAACACCTCCGGCATGTGAGTTTGGAATGACAGAGGTGCTTTATTTGGGGCACATCATAGGAGCAAAAGGGGTACAGGTACATCAGAAGAAAATAAAGGCCATTATGGAGTGGCCTACTCCTAAGACACTCACGGAGTTAAGAGGATTTTTGGGCATATGCACGTACTACAAGAAATTTGTCAAGGGGTTTTCTCAGCTGTGTGCACCCTTGAAAAATTTGACTAAGAAAGGAGCCTTCAAATGGAATGAGGAAGCTCAAATGACGATGGACAAGATGAAGAAGGTGATGAGCACGTGCCCAGTATTAGCCCTTCCAGATTTCGGCCTGCCTTTCACCTTGGAATGTGATGCATCAGAAGAAGGGATAGGGGTCGTACTAATGCAGAATAGGCACCCTCTTGCCTATGAGAGCCGAAAACTCAGGGGTCCTGAGCTACTGTACAACATTTATGACAAAGAAATGTTGGCTATCATGCATGCACTAGCCAAATTCCGGCAATATCTGGTAGGTGCACGGTTTGTGGTCAAATCAGATCATAACAGTCTTAAATACCTATTGGAACAGAAGGATCTAAATGAGAGGCAGCAAAAATGTGTAAGCAAAATACAAGCCTATGACTTTGACATTGAATTTGTCAAAGGGAAGAACAATGTGGTGGCTGATGCATTGTCTAGGAGGCCATCCATCTTTGCCATGACAGGTGTATCGATTGACTGGAAGGACCACTTGGTGGAGTATGCAAAGGATCAGTTCGCTTGTCAGCTATTGGATGGATAGGTACAGGATGATAACTTCAGGATTATAAATGACCTCATCTACTACAAGGGTCGAACCTTTTTGGTTCCTGGATCGGTCTTCAAGGCCAAAGTGTTGCAGGTGTGTCATGACTCACCAATGGCAAGGCACCAGGGGATCAGTAAGACGTACAGGCAGGTAAGAGAGAGGTTCTCATGGAAGGGCCTCAAGGAGGATGTAATAAAGCACGTCAAGGAGTGTACTACATGCCAGATGAACAAGGATGAGCACACTCACCCAGCAGGATTACTACAACCCTTACCCATTCTAGAGCACAAGTGGGAAAGCTTATCCATGGATTTCATCACCGAGTTGCCAAAAACACAGGGGAAGTACTGCATTTTTGTAGTGGTGGACAGGTTGATGAAGTTTGCACACTTCTTCTCCATAGCCACAGAATTTAGTGCGGCACAGGTGGCTGAATTGTTCTTCAGGGAGATTTTCAGGTTGCACGGCCTACCCAAAACCATTGTCAGCGACAGGGATAGCAAGTTCATGAGTACCTTTTGGCAGGAATTGTTCAGATTGGTTGGTACGGCTTTGATCCCTAGCACCAGCTATCACCCTCAGACGAATGGACAAACCGAGATAGTCAACAAGTGGGTAGAAGGTTACCTTAGGAATTATGTAGCAGGGCAGCAGAAGGCGTGGGCCAGGTGGTTGCATTTAGGAGAGTATTGCTACAACACCACCCAACACATGTCCATAGGCATGACACCATTCAGAGCCTTATACAGCTATGATCCGCTATCTTTTGTCCAGATTGCTTTCGGTGACAGCAAGGCACCTATGGTACAGGATTGGGTACAGCAGAGCCAAGACATTCTCAGGGAGCTGAAGGATCATCTACAGAGAGCACAGAACCAGCAAAAGGTCTAAGCAGTCAAGCACAGAGTTGAGAGTACTTTTGAGGTTGGTGACGTAGTCTAAGGCTCCAACCATACAGACAGGCTTCTATAAAAAGAAGCGGAGTAGAGAAGCTACAACCACGTTTCTTTGGGCCTTACAGGGTTAGCAAGAAGATAGGGGTCGTATCTAATGAGCTGGATCTGCCCTGTGATACACAATGTCTTCCATGTATCTTATCTGAAAAGGGCCATCGGCCAACACATCACGCCCATCGAGATACTACCTCCCATGGATGAAGAGGGGCAGCTTGTCTTGATTCTGGAAGAGATACTAGAGGTTCGGGAGAAGAGGCTCAGGAAGAGAAGCATCAAAGAGTACTTAAACAGGTGGAAGGATCTACCCATTGAGGATGCCACGTGGGAAAATGAATAAGTGGTAAAGGAAGCAGGTTTGGAATTGCTTGAGGACAAGCAATTTCTGGTAGGGGAGACTGTAATGTCCCCCACCTCTTAATGAAGAAGTTTTGAGAAGACTCAGTGGTCTAGGCATCCCCATTGGGCCATAGTCTCACACTGAGGGGAAGGGTCAACCAAACTAAGGCTATATTCTTAAGTTGACTTGATAAAAAGGTGAAAAAGAGTTGAAAGATAACTCAATGAAGGAATGGAAGCGTTGGAGGTTGAGTTAGGAGTTAACCCTAGGGATTAACTTAACTCAACAGGGAAATAGAAGAAAAGTATAAAGAGGAGGCTAGGGCGCACCTATTATTCATTCTAGATTTTGGTATTTGCTTGTTGATGCTCTTGAGCATACAGTTTTGAGGGTTTTGATATTACAAACCCTAGTGAGCAATTCAGTGGTGAAAGATTCCACTCACCTTGCTCCAAGCTTGGTCTCGGGGATGAAATACTCCACCCACACCATTCTATCACCATCATCTATTCAGGACTAGTAGGGCCATACAAGTTGGATCAGCAGGGTTGTACCAGCTAGGGTTTTCTTGCAGGGGCGCACCAACTATTGAGGAAGAGTTCGATCCAGCATTTGGAAGAATCTTGAGGTGTTTCCAACATCAGGGTTTTGCTTGCAATTCCTTGCTCATCATTTTGGAGGCTTCTTGGAGTAGTTATCACGTCCCTATCATCTACTGCAGGTTGGGACGATTTTAGGAGGAGGGGTACGACTTGTGATTCAGTATTTCTCAGATCTAGAAGGCTAAAGGCTAGATCTGACCTTGAAACTTCTCTCAAGTGCTTATAGATGCCCGATCTATCATCCGGGAGAGTTTCAGACTATTCAGAGCACACATTCAGCTAGGTCATACTATTGGCCATATTTAGGGTTTTAGGAGGGTCGTACCATCTTAGGGTTTCTGTAGATTGGAGGGGAAGCTTCAGTGTTTGAATGCCATACTTCAGGAGGAGACTTCCAGTGTCTTGATCTATCATTGAGGAGGGTTTGGCAGCGTTTGGAGGGCTTCGTCTTCAGGAGGTCCGAGCCCTTGGTGCTTATTGTCTTCAGCAGGCCGTACTAGCAGTCATCATGGTCGTACCAGTTGCTTGAGGGTTAGGCCGAAACCCTGGTTTTGCAGTTGAGCGTTCATCTTCTATTGCAGCCTTTGGGAGGCTTGATTTAGATCTCCGGGAGCATTTTGTATGCAGCTCCATTATTGTCTTGAAGCCATCTACTTTAGATCTGCTTCTCTATTGTATCAGGTGCTTGCTTACTTATAATAAAGTTTAGCTATTTGCTTGTAGTGCCTATCTTGTGTAGTGTTGATGATCTTCATATGATTACAATGATGCTTGTATAAATCTGTGGCTGAATAACTGAATAAATCCTAAGGCCGAAATGTTCAAGGCCAACCTACATACACAACAAATAATAATCAAATCAGTAATTAGTTAGTGATTCCGAGCAAAAAATTGGCTTGGGATCATTACAATGATATATTGATCTACAGGAGGACGTGGGATGAGCATCTAACACATTTGGAGGAGGTCTTGGGCATTATGCAGGCACAGTCATTATATGCCAAGGAGTCCAAATGTGAGTTTGGCATGAGAGAACTACTGTACGTGAGGCGGAGTACAGGTTCATCAGGAGAAGATCAGGGCCATTTTGGATTGGCCAACACCCAAGAACCTCACAGAGTTTAAGGGATTCTTTGGGTTATGCAATTACTACATGTGATTCGTCAAGGGCTTTTCACAGTTGGGAGCACCACTCACAGATTTCACCAAGAAGTGTGCCTTTCATTGGACAGAGGAGTCACAACAGACATTTGAGAAGATGAAGGAGGTTATGAGCACATGCCCTGTTCTAGCCCTTTCGACCTTCTCGCAGTCGTTTGTCTTAGAGTGCTACGCATCGGGGGTGGGGATTGGAGCAGTTTTGATGCAGGGAGGCCATCCCATTGTGTTTGAGAGCAGGAAGCTCAACGAGTCGGAGCGAATCTACTCTATTTACGAAAAGGAAATGCTAGCAATCATGCATGCCTTAACCAAATTCAGGTAGTATCTGGTAGGTAGCAGATTTGTAGTGAAGACTAATCACAACAGTCTCAAGTATTTCCTGGATCAGAAAAACCTTAGTGAGAGACAACAGAAGTGGGTCTCGAAGATCCAAGCCTTTGACTTTGACATTGAGTATGTCAAGGGAAAGAGGAACGTCGTAGCAGATGCCTTGTCCAGGAGGCCACCAGGGTGTTCGATGATGGACATTTGCACAGATTGGAAAGCACATTTGTTGGTAGAATACTCCAAAAACAAATTTGCTTGTGAGGTGATGGATGGACAGGTGTTGATAATAGATACCGGGTACTCGATGATGTCATTTCCTATAAGGACCGGACCTACTTGGTTCCAGAATCTACCTTGAAGGAGAAGATTCTAAAGGTGTGTCATGATTCACCTGCAGTCGAGCATCAGGGGTACTTCAAAACTTACAGGCATATCAGGGAGAGATTCTCATGGAAGGGTCTCAAGGATGATGTACTGAAACACATCTGGTAGTGCAAGACTTGTCAGCAGAACAAGTCTGAGCATACACATCCTATGGGGTTACTTCAGCCTCTACCCATTCCAGAGTAGAAATGGGAGAGCATTTCTATGGATTTCAATACAGGCCTTCCGCGAGTGTGGGGCATGGACTGCATATTTGTGGTGGTCGACAGGTTGACCAAATTTGCACATTTCTTTGCCATACCCACGGACTACAAGGCCATACAGGTAGCAGAGTTCTTTTTCAGAGAGGTATTCCGGTTGCACGAGTTACCTAGGCAGATAGTCAATGATAGAGATGGGCACTTCATCAGCGCATTTTGGCAGGAGCTTTTTCAGTTGACGGGCACAAAGCTAGCCACGAGTACCAGCTACCACCCACAGATAGATGGACAGACAAAGATTGTCAACAAATGGGTGGAGGGGTATTTGAGGAACTATGTTATTGCTACAACACGACTTACCATATGTCTATCAGAATGTCACCATTTAGAGCATTGTGTGGATATGATGCACCCACTTTTGTGGAGAGTGTGTTTGGGGATATCAGGGTCCCGAGGGCCAAAGACTAGGTGGAGGAGAGCCAAAGGATTCTGCGGGCAGTGAAGGAAAACTTGCAGGTAGCTCAGAACCAGCAGATCTTTGCAGACAGGCAGAGGGTAGAGCGCAGTTTCGAGGTAGGGTACTTGGTTTTTCTATGGTTACAGCCATACAGACAGTCCTACTTGAAGAGGAGCGGAGCAGAGAAGCTGAAGCCGAAATTTTATGGGCCATACAGAGTCATCAGGAGGGTAGGCGAGGTGGCATAGGAGCTAGAGATACCAGAGGGTAGAAAGATTCATAACATCTTTCACGCTTTTGTCTTAAAAAGGAAGTGGGACAACAGATCAACATTTCAGAGGAGTTGCCATCCTTGCATGAGGAGTGCCAGTTGGAGCTAGTGCCGGAGGAGGTGCTTGAGCAGAGAGAGCGTAGGTTGAGGAGCAGGGTCATCAAGGAGTGCTTGGTTAGATGGAGGGGACTTCCAGTGGAGGATGCCACATGGGAAGGAGAGCATATTTTGTAGCACCTAGGATTGATGTTGCTTGAGGACAAGCAATCTCGGGAAGGGAGGACTGTGATATCCCGTTCCCAAGAGTAGGCCAGCAGGGAGTGACTTAGTAGTCTATTTGTTCCCGTAGACTATAGTCAGGCACAAACAAGGAACAAGATCTAATCACAGGCACATCAACGCGAGGCTTAAACAAACAACATCATCATCATATGGCAACAAAATGAGGTAGGTGTAACAACAACATTTTGTGGTACTCTAACAAACCGTCCTTACTGGACCTTCGGGATCTACCCAGGAATCATAAGATTCCCTAGGATATAAAATCCTAACGGAGCTACCACCTGGTACTATGACAGACTGTCCTTACCAGACCTTCGGGATTTGCCCAGGAATCAAAAGATTCCCTAGGATATAAAATCCTAACAGAGCTACCACTACTGACCACAGATGGCATATACATGCACAGGTACTCTAACAGACCGTCCTTACTGAACCTTCAGGATTAGTCAAGGGATGATCAGTCCCCTAGGATATAAAATCCTAACTGAGCTACCCATTGTTGGTCATGATACCATAGTATCATCAGCATCACTCCCCCTTTCGAGGGTGGTCCTTTCAGACTATACCAAGCTTGTCTCGAAAGTATTCAAACTTTACACAAGACAGAGGCTTGGTCAACACATCTGCAACCTGCTCATCTGTGCCAACATATTTGAGCTTTATAACTCCTCTCTGCACCATATCACGAATGTAGTGATACTGGATTTCTATGTGCTTCGACTTATCATGGAACACTGAGTTCTTCGTCATCTTTATGCAACTCTAGTTATCACATAGAATCACAGTGGCTTCCATCTCCAGATCGAATAGACCTGTCAACAACTTCTGAAGCCATATGGCTTCACAACTGGCGGAACATGTTGCAATGTATTCCGCTTCTGCCGTGTTGAGAGTAATACTAGATTGATCCCTGCTCTGCCATGAAGTCATGGCTGACCCCAGACTGAAACAACATCCTGGAGTGCTCTTTCTATCAGAAACACTTCCATCCCAATCTGAATCAGTATAACCATACAGTCTGAAGTCATGATCTCCAGTATAATAGAGACCATAATCCAACATACCCTTAAGGTATCCCATCACATGCTTTGCAGCTACAAGGTGAACACGTCTGGGCTCTACCAGATACTGACTCAAGGTGTTCACAACAAAGCATATATTTGTCCCGGTATTCGTCAGATACATCAACGAACCAATAATTTGTCTATATAGTGTAGCATCAACCAATTCTGACGAAGTATCAACCAAGAGCTTCAACTTTGTTTCCATGGGTGGGTTCATGGATTTACATTCCAACATGTCAAATCTCTTCAGTATTTCAACTACATACTTCCCTTGGTTAAGGAAGATCTTCTTTGGGCTCTACCAAACTTCAAGACCTAAGTAATGCATCAGGCCTAGGTCTTTCATATCAAACTCTGCAATGAGCTTCTTCTTACAATCTGTGATGAGCTTTTCTTCTCCAGTCAGGAATAAATCATCTACATATAGTAGCAATACCATTGGCTCATCATTTATAACCTTGAAGTAAAGGTTAGAATCAACTTTACTCTTGGTAAAGCCCAAGCTCGTCAGGAAACTGTCAATTCTGCCATACCAAGCTCTAGGAGCTTGATTTAAACCGTACAGAGCTTTCTTCAACCTGCAGACATGAGTCTTTCTATCTTCAGCTTCAAACCCTTGTGGTTGTTCTATATACACTTCTTCTTCAATAACACCATTTAAGAAGGTTGTTTTCACATCCATCCGGTGTACCTTCCACTTCATCTTGGCTGCAAGAGCTATGATTGTTCTGATAGAAGTGTATCTAGCTACAGGAGCAAACGTCTCTTCATAATCAATGCCTTCCTTTTGAGAAAAGCCACGAGCTACAAATCTTGCTTTATGTTTTCCAATACTTCCATCTATAGCATGTTTTATCTTGTATATCCATTTGGAAGATACCACATCTTTGTTCTTTGGTCTAGGAACTATTTCCCATACATCATTCTTTATAATGGACCAGTATTCTTTTGTCATAGCATCCCCCATTCTTTCTTCTGAATGGCTTCTTCAAAGCAAGTAGGTTCTTTTTCTATGAGATCACACATCAAGGCCATATAACTGGAGAACGGCTTAGGTTTCTTGATTTTTCTCATGGTTCCTTCTGGGGCACCATACTTCTCTCCATCTTGAATAAGTTCCCTTGCCAAAGATGGCTTTCTCTTCTGAGAGATCGTCATCTGGGGACGTTCTTGAGATTCTATCATATCATGATCTTCTGGAATCTCATCATCGGGAGTGACTGTAACTTCCTTCACTGGTTCTGCAACTCTGGGAGCTACAGGTTCTTCTTCATATACTTCTTCAAGCTGGCATTTCCTTGATTTTTTGAGTGTTTCATCTTCATCAAAGGTTACATCTCTGTTGATCTCAATATGATGGTAACCTAGTATGTAAATTCTGAAGGCCTTAGAGACCTCACATTATCCAACAAATATTCCCTTGTTTCCTGAAGGGTCCAACTTAGTTCTTCTTTCTTTCGAAATGTGTACAAACACTGGACAACCAAATATTTTTAGATGGCTTGCTTCTGGCTTCTTACCAGTGAACATTTCTTCGAGGGTTTTGAATCCAAGTGCCCTATGGGATAATCTATTTTGGACATAAATTGTTGTTCTTGCTGCTTCAGCCCATAAGTGCATTGGAAGATCTTGATCGTGGATCATAGTTTTCACTGCTTCCATTATTGTTCTATTCTTTCTTTCTGCTACACCATTTTGTTGAGGATTATAGGGAGTGGTGAGCTCCCTCTTAATCCTGACATCTTTGCAAAAGCTTCCAAACTCATTTGAGGTGTATTCTCCTCCATTATCTGACCTAAGTATCTTAATCTTTATTTCGGAGAGATTTTCTATCAAGGCTTTGAATTCCTTGAACTTTCCAAGTACTTCATCTTTTGATTTCAAGAAATAAACCCAAGTCTTGCGAGAATAATCATCAATAAATAACACATAGTATACATACCCACTTAGAGAGGTTGATGGCATTGGACCACATACATCTAAGTGGATGAGCTCCAAGATTCCTTCTATTTTACTGTCGCTCTTTGGGAAAGGATTCTTTATGTTCTTTCCTTGTGCACATCCCTTGCATACACCTTCATGATCAACCTTGAATTCTGGTAGACCTATAACTACCTTGCTTACATATGGTAAGGCTTTGTAGTTGATGTGAGCTAGTCTTCTATGCCAAAGTTCACAAGGACTCTCAGTGGAGTGAGTCAAGGTTGCATCTGAGTGACCTTTTAACTTATACAAGCCACCTTCTTCTATTCCAAATTAGGGTTTCTACATAAACCCTAAGTGTCACGTTTTCCCTATTTAAGGAGGACGTTGGGGTAAGTAACTGTTAGAATATAATGGATGTGCTCGTTTTACCATCGACAATATCACTATTGTCACCCAACCATAGGCCGAAGCCACCCTTCGAGCACCTTAACCTTGACAAAGAATCACTCTGAAAGCAAACCCTAGACTAAATAGCCAAACAAAGGGTAGCGCACCTTTCCCTAAGGATAGCACACCAAACAAGAGTTGATCAGATAGTCCAATCCAAAACGCAATCTACTAGCTGCAGCAGCTGCAACGGCAACTCTCCTCCAAACTTGCGCACAAACCGGGCAACTGTAGTGCGCACAAGTGTTGCTCTGCAATTCTGAGAATGCCTTGCCAGAATGAAGACTGGCCTCCTGTATTTATAGTAATTCTGGCTAACTGTCTGGGCCGACTTCTCATTCTGGGTATCTGTCTGTTCAGTATATATTATTTCTTTTGGCCGACTTCTTCTCTTGGAAGCTAATAACCTAATACAAGTTATCTTCTTGAGCCGACAAGTCTTCTAGGGTTATTAGCCAACTCATTAGGGTTTCTTCTTGCTTCCTGGAATATCCTATTCTCGTCAGGTTTACATGTGGAGGTAAATACCTCCCGCAACTACCATAATATCAACACTCCCTCCTAGCTAGGGAGGTATTACAGGTAATGGTCTTGAGCACAAACATACCATTCACCCGGTAGTGTCAATATAGTTGTATAGACTATCTCATGACTATGTCATGAGCACTATCAATGTCATCAGTTGCATCATCTCTCGGAACCATACTCTATCTGAGTAATTAGATATGATACGCACTCCACAGAGTGATACAAGGGCCATTCTTCTAATCTAGAAGAGTAAATGTTCTGAACCATTCTCTGTCTGGGAAATCTTTATTCGTCATTCATCTGGGTGATAATTATTTTTCAACACTGTTGATAGTCTTCAAGGCAATCGGAACAATATCATTCAATAGAACACAATTGTGTTTATCCATAGTAGTACACAACTACCATCTAGTGGTAAACTACCACACCAAGTACCACACAGATACTTGATCAAACAGTGGAACACATCCACCACAGTAGTATACATCTACTGTCTAGAGACATACGGTCTTCATAACAATCATCTTATATCAACCTGCACAGAAACAATGTTATGATATAAACTGAATCATCTGGGCCATTCTTCCACTCACATCTGTGAGATCTTGGAAGAGCATCTGCCCTCAGAAGGTAAAACATCAATGATGAGCTATCTGGACTGTTATCGCACGGTTTGTAGGAAAGGGCCAAGGGCTTTGAAACCGGCGTAACAGGAGCTTCCCCACCCACTGTCACCTCAATGGGGAGCTCTTTCTATTCAGGAGGGCAAGTCCAAGGGAGACGTCCCTAAGGCAATCTGGATAAAGGAGAGGGTAAAGGGTAAAGACAAAGTCA